>CAAKHD010005576.1:30443-49908 GCA_901007705.1 Fistularia tabacaria
GGTTCCCCCGGGGGGGAGGGGCAAGCGCCGATCGGGGCCCAACCGGATTCGGGGGGGGGAAAAAAACCCCCCCTGCGGTCCCCCCCCCCCCCGGCGTCGTGAACGAAACACAGCCCTGAAACACCGGCTGCCGGGCCCCGGGCGGCGGCGTGGATATTAATCTTTCGTACGGCTCTCCAGTAAATGTTTTCGCCGCGGCGTCCCGATGACAGGCTCCCGAGACACGCGCTGTGATTACACTGCGCGCGATTTTCTTCCGTGTCACGGCAATTTTCTCACAGGGGTCAGGAATGTTTCGGCGTTTCTAGGATAAGACGGCCGACGCGGGGGCTGCATTTACCAGGACGGCTGCAGCTCCTCCTCACAGATGCACAGCGAAGATCTGCAAAGATGTGAAATCAATAAAAGTACAATAATTATTCGTTATTATTACAGTAATACTTATTATTAATAATAAGAAAAGGCGGCATGTGTGTGTGCAGACGACTGCGTGCCGGTTCGGGTTGTGCAAACAAACCTGCAAATAGTGGTGCAGCCTGAAGGTCCCTGGTTGGATTCTCACTGCGGGCCTTTCTGTGTGGAGGCTCCGTGTTCCTCCCACAGTCCAAAAAACACGCAGGAGGTTCACCGGACACCCTGATTTGTCCAAAAATATGAATGAGAGACTGAATGGTTGCTCGTCTCTGCCAATGAATGAGGGCAGAAAATGCAAAAAGCGAATGAGTGAATTGTAAATCCTGGAATGGGAGCTCTTGGACGTGGAGGCACCGTTCCTCTCGCAATATAACAGTGTCCTTTCCACCAGCGAAGTGCATTTACCTGCCCGGCCTTTGTCACCCGCACCGATCGTCTGGTTGAATTCTCAGTTAAAAACCACGTCACATATCAGATAAAACTAACATGCATCATTCGTGTTACGCTTCGATGCGTCATCTCATCTCTTCCGGACGCTCTCGTTTAAAACTTCCGGCACGCGAAAGGCTCAAAGGCAGATGGCCGCACATCCGTGATTAAGCATATAGCGACGCAATGCGCTAATGGTAATTTAGAGGATGTAAATGCTGCGTGGTGGTCAAAGGGACCATGTGCTGCATCATATCCATGACCAGCTGAGCTCTTTTGCTCACGTGAGGTGAGAGGATTGAGCCAGGGATTGTTTAGGGATTAGTCAACTGGATTTAGCAGATTCAGAAATTAAGGAATGGGAGCGGCGGGGTCACATTGTCCCAAAGGGAATAAGAAAACACTCCCGGCTGCAAAACTTTCAACTCGGTGAATCCCACCCGTTGTTTTCACGTTCACACACACACACACACACACACACACACACACACACACACACACACACACACACACACACACACACACACACACACACACACGCCCCCCCCCCGCCGCCGTCCGTGCACCCCGACCCCGGACCGATAACCCTCCCGGCTGCACGCGCCGCCGTCTGGAGGGGAGGGAAGGCGTGCCCGGCCGCGGACAGATGTGGAGATCTCATAACACACCCCCTCCTCTCCCGCGCCCGACCTCAGCGCCGCGCTCACACTCCGGTTTCGGCGGCGGTGGGATTTAGCCGCGGCGGCGGGTTTTTCCTGTGCGTTTGTGTGTCGGAGCGGAGATTCAAACTGGATACACGGACAGACGCAGACTGCTGGGATCAGGTGATCCAGCTCCAGCTGTCCGGCTCGGGGGACTGGGCGCCCTGTGAGTTTGACGTTCCTTTCGGTTACTTGTTCTCTTTTCATCTCCTCTTTACCTTCCCGGTCATCACTTCTCATCCCCTTGTCCGTGTCTTTATGTCGCAACCTTAACTTCAACATTTGTGGCTCGTTTGCTCGTGTTCACGGAAAACGAATGATCGGCGATCGATTGAGAGGAATTAATGTGGAATGAATCGATCGACTGCCGCACAGGACCGAATGTGCCAGGGTTAAAGTGCATGCCTTCACGTGCTCACCTGCGGAGGTGAGGCTGCCGTGTCATCCAAACTCCAACCCTGCGGATTTCATCCAAAGGTCTCTCCGTTTCTTGCCAGATGTCTCATCTTCCGATGCTTCTTCCCGCTGCTTCTGTCTGGTTTTCACATTTTAACGCACGAGCCGTCATTCCGTCTAGATACCGGACGACGTCCGTGCAGCCGCTAAGCGCTTCTCCGCCTGCGTCCGTAGAGGTTTCCGGTTATCACCGACCCGGTATGGAAGTTCTGACCTCCTCTCTGTGTCCTTGTTTGTTTGTTCGGGCTCCAGGCGACACCCAGAAGGTGGAGATCCCCAGGAGCGACATCGAGGTGGTCAAGGGCCAGATGGTGGTGCTGCACGCGTGGTACAGCCCGCACTCGGAAATCTCCAAGAACTCCGTCATTTGGCACTTCACCGGCAACGAGTCCAAACAGGTGAGCGAGGAGGAGGAGGAGGAGGAGGAGGAGGCATCTGGAGGCTTCAACCTCAGGAGGAGCGCAGGGCGGCGAGCTTCTCCAACACGCTGTCTGATGTTCCCATAGATATTTTTAAAAGAAACGTTCACGTGACGGTTTTTGCGTCAGGCTCTGCAACGTCGTCTTCCGTCGCTTTTTCACCTGTTCACAAATTCAACCGTTCGGCTGCAACGCAAAAAGAAGATCGTAGATGTTGAAATAAAGCGTCATTTTTCCTTAAATTTCCCTCATTTTTCCCTCCCACGCCCGGGAATTCACGCACCAGGGGACGGTTCGTTTTATGTGAATTGCACGACGCCGCCTTCTCTCCAGCACCCATCCAGGGATCTGTGGGGTGAAAGAGATGATCTGCGGAGATTAAGATTTTCGCCGGCGACATGCCCGGCGTCTAATTCATAACGGATGGATGGATGGAGGAAGGGAAGGAGGAGCAGAAGGAGGGGAAGGAGGGCCGGGGTTTTATACAGCTATTACATGCCGTCACTAATGACGTTTCATCTCCGCTTTTCCCTGCACCTCCTCTTTGCCGCACGAAAACACACAAATCAGCGCCTGCGAGTGTGTGTGTGTGTGTGCGTGTGAATGTGTGTGAATGTGTGTGTGTGCGCGCGCCGCCGTGCCTTTCCATGATTAATATAATCTAAACAGTTTCAGTATCTGATGGCTGTGAGCTTATCTCAAATAGAAAATCTGCCTGAAATTCAACGTGGGCCATCTGCACCCGCCCGGGATTATGTTAATTTCTGTGATATGTTTATGTTGCACATGGAAAATGCCTGCACATGTAATTTGGATTTTTTTTTTTTTTTTCTGGCGACTCGTCCGGAGAAAAGACAGAGCCGCGGGTTTTTCAGCCTCTAAAACGAGTCCTTTAAATCAAGGGTTTGGTTGTGCTGACCTTCAGCGTGCCGGCGGCGCCGGTGACCCTCGGGCTCCTCGGGTCGAAGATGTTCCTGACGATAAATCAGTCATTCGTTGCGCCGGCTCTCTCAGGTGATAAACTTCAGCTCCGGCGAGGTCGGCCATGGCCAGAACGAGTTCACCAAGAGGGTGGGCTTCAGCGCCGCCATGCCGTCCGCCAACCTCTCCATCTACATCAACGACACCCAGGAATCCGACTCCGGGCGCTACGTGTGCAACGTCATCATCCCCGGCGGGACCGGCATCTCCGGGCAGATGCACCTGAACGTCAAAGGTGAGGCGGCTCGAAGGTTCAATCGAAGCAGCGGATTTCGGTGGATTTGTACGATCGGGCGAAATAAACACATTCAGGGGGATTTTTTCATCTGGTAAGAAAAAAAAAAAAGGGTTGTTTTTTTTTTTTTGTTTTTTTTTGAGTATTCAGCGTCCCAAACTCATCTGCTGCTCGGGGAGTGTTTGGGCTCTGAAGTCATTATGTCACGCTCCGCAACGGCGCGGGTCAGAAGATTTACTTGTCTTTTAATGCAGTTTGCCGGCCGGCTCGTAAAAACCTCATTGTCGTCCGCGGATTAAAACCGGCGACTCCGATGAGAGGTCGCTGTCTGGCACGCCTGAACTTGACCTCCTGTCTCTCGCCAGTCCCTCCCTCGCCACCCGTGTGCACCATGACGGGGAACCCGGTGGTGAAGGGCAACGTGACCCTGAGCTGTCGGTCCAGCTACGGAAAACCCGTCCCTCAGTACAAGTGGACCAAGGCTGCGCCCATGCCCGAGGTCTTCTTCTCCCCCATGCAGAGTGAGTATCTCCCTCCTCGCGCGCCCTCCGGAACGGCGTTTTCCCCCCCCGCGAACTGTAGGCGTCGGCCTCGCAAACGAGAAAAACCAGGGAAACGACGAGATAGGACGTGGATTCTGAGAAGAGGGGTGAGATGCGGTTTGCGGGCCAGGAGAACTCCAGCGAGCGACAATCAGGACGGCTTCCCGTTTAGGCGGCGAAACACAAGATGCAGGGGTCACCCTTCGGCTGACAGGGTGAGAGATGGCGGAGGGAAAACACTCCCAGCGCAGACGTCACGTGCTCAGGAGGCGGACGCCACCGATCCGCTTCTTCACCTGAGGTTAAGATGCGGCTCTCGTTTCCTATTTTGCACTGTTTGGGAATTCCCGCCTCGGTCGAAACTCGAAGGCAAACACAGTCGCGCGTTGAGGCTTTAAAAAGCTAAATGTGGATTGAACAAAGCTACGCTTCATCCTGAGCGGAGACGCACAGCTGCCGTCGAGCGATCGTCCTTGAAACCCGACATTCCCGGTCGGATTCCCGGCTCCTCCTGGACTGTGGAAGTGTTGTTGAGCAAAGACACCGAAGCCCTCGCTGCTCCCCTGGCGCTGCTCGTGGCTCATCCACGATGGCTTCAATGCAGAGAAGGAATTTCCCCACGAGGGATTAATAAAGTCTACATTATTATTGTTATTATTATTTCCCCGCGAAATACTCATTCATTCATTATCTTTACTGCGGTTGTGGTTGCCGGGGTGCTGGAGCCTATTCCAGCTGTGATTGGCCGAGAGGTGGGGTTCACCCTGGATCCATCACAGGGCCTCATGTGGAGACGTCCGAGCATTCCCCCTCGCACTCGAACCTCTGGACCACTCCCGGTCTCCACTCAACCTCCTGCATGTGTTTGGACTGTGAGAGGAACGCGGAGACTCCACACAGGAAGGCCTCCTGTGGGAATCCAACCAGCGACCTTCACGCCGCGAGGAGGAAAGCTCTAACCGAAGCACCCCTGAGACACCCGCAGTTGAATGTAATATCAAAACAAAATATTATCTGGAATGGGTCACTGAGAAATAGGTCAAAGCCGCACTGAAATATCATTGCGTCTGATGTAAAGCAACGGCCCCGCTTGCAAAGACGCACTGGAGCGACACCGGAAAGAGGAAATGGTAGAAATAATCCGGTATTTGTGAGGGTCTGAATGTCATGCGGATCGGCTGAGTCGCCGTCCTCAGGTCGCCTGAAGGACGGCGGGTACTCAGACGCCCTCGGGCTTCACGTTGCAGGTCGCCCCTGGATACGGCGTGACGTGGATTAGATCCTCTTTGAAAAGACAACCGGCGGTGAGCTCTGCGCCGCCGACGCCACAACGGCCGAGATCAAAAATGCATTTTAGCGTCAGCGTGTAATTCTACTGTCGCACCGCTCTGCGGACGCCGGCGGGTCATGCAGCGGAGAAGACGCCATCTGCCTCTAAGAGAGCAGGACTTAGGACGGACTGAGCCGCTCTGATCTCCTCCCTCATCTCTTGATGGCAGAAAAGTCCTCCGCTTCATGCGATGAAAGCCACTCCTCCTGATTGAGCCGGGCTTTTCCATCCCGCTAGTATCTTACAAGGTACTCGAAGATCGAACGCTCCGCTCATCCAATGACACCTCCTCCCTCCCTCCCTCCGACGCGGATACTCGCTCGCCGCTCCTCATTTCCTGTTGACCCGGGGAGTCCCGTCGAACAAGCCTCCGTGTCGCCGCCTGATCCACCCCTCTGAGAGCCAGAAGTCGTATTTAGGGGCGCGAGTGCACGTCTCACCCACCTCACACTTCCCTTCCCTTCCTCAAAGTCATGCTCTCTCTCTCTCTCTCTCTCTCTCTTTCTCTCTCTCTTTCTTTTTACCATCTTTCTTCCTGCACAAACAAACAGAATGGCGATCATGCCCCCAGCCCATACTCGTCCTTGGGTACATGGGTAAGGCCTTCCACTGCATCCCCCGCCTCACCTGCAAACAGCCACGGCCGGCGTTTCCGGAGCAAAGCCGATTTATAGCCGTCCTATGTAGAAAAGCTTTAAAGGAAAATAAATCAACCCAATTTGTTAACCTTCTTATAGGATCATGTTTAATAAGTGATTGCCATCAAAAATGAAAGCTTAAAATAGGCATCAATGGAGGTGTTAATCCCGCTCAACCTTTAGGAGTCACATTCTGCCTGCGCATTCTCCGATTAAATAAATTATAAATAATCTCTTTCAAGGTTGTGCGATTCTGGCTGCGCCGCAATCCCGTCCTCCTATTCTGACTCCTGCGCATTGAGCACGGGTTGATTATATCCTTTAAATCTTTGCTGCCGTTGTTGATTTAGCATTAATTCTTCCTTGTTATTTTGCACCGGAGTCCCCGTCGGTTAGCGCCCCCCCCCCCCCACCCCCCCACCCCCCCACAGCGCTTCGACACATTTAGATCTCTGGAATGTGACCTAGCAAATCACAGCAATTCAGAAAATTGCTGCTGTTTCTTCTTCCCTGTCCATCATGTTCAGTTGTGCATTTTGTAGTCCCTGCAGGAACGACTCCAACCGTAGATGCCACGCTAGCGGCTGTTGCTTGTAAAAATATCTAACACACACACACTCACACACACACACACACACACACACACACACACACACACACGGCGCTATTTTTGTCATGACAACATGAGGGTGAAGGTTTGATTCGCTGCATCCATGGCAACCGCAATCATTCACGCACCCGCAGACCGACGGCGGCCGGACCGGCGTGCACGGCGCTAACCGGCGGGTCGGGGGCGACCCGGGGTTCGATGTGCTGCCAGAGGACCCCTTCAGCTTGCAGACAGGAGATGGGAATTGAACCGGCAACCCGCTCCGCCAACCCGGACAGTTGATGAAATAGCATATGGACCGACTGGAGCCGATGTCCTTATCCGTATTGTCAAACGTGCTGATTCTATGGCGTCCGAGGTGCCGCGTTCAGGCGCGTGTCGATCCCGTTGACGTGGCCGTCGCCCCTTTTTTGGCATCAGTCACCATAAGAACGCACGATGCATTCATTAGCACACAGGACAAGGTGTCGCCGTCTCTTGTGAAACACATCCAGAAGCCCAATTCAGGCTGTGGAGAAGCTATCTAGAGCAAACAACAAGCAAGCTATCAGCAGGCTAACATCAAACAGACACCGCTTACAGACGTTAGCCAACAGCAGCCTTAGGCTGGTTTCAAATTCCTCCATCGCTGTTTCGTCAAGTTCGGCCCACGACACCTCCAGAGGGCTTGACGGTGAAGTCCAGCGTCCTGGAAACACCTCCCTCCGTGCTACATAGCTGATCGGCAAGCAAACAATGTTTCCTCGGCGACCTCCCCGGCGACCGCGCTTCCTCCTTCGCCACGACCATTCACTCGCTCGTTCCGCCGCCTGAGACGTGTTACCGACCGCAAGTTTCAGGCTCCGGCCGCGACGGACGACGGACTTTTTAAAAGTATTTCTGGCAACTTCATGCTTTGCCATTCCTTGCGTCTGGCACGCCGTCCCAGAGTTGGCCGCTCAGACGAAGGTCCGTCGGCCAAAGCACAGGACCCCAACGGGCAAAGTGTGAAGCGTAAAACCCGCTCTGTTTCCATTTTAAAGACAATTAAAGGGCAGAACTGCAGCGGAGGTGTGGAGTGTAAATTATCGCACATTAGCCACGTAAGAGGATTTTATTTTTCTAAATAAGTACAAGGAATTGGCACCTGTGCGTGTTGGTATACGTCCACGTAATGCAATCCACTCCCAGCTTATGCCGCCGTGCCAACGTGGCGAAGGAAGGTTTCGAATTTCGCGTCAAAGTTGCGACGAGTTCTGCGCGTTGCGGCTTTGACAAAAATGCTGCTCGCTGACCTTCTGGACCACCGCGGCGCAGAATGAGAAACGGTCCGGTCTTGGTATGAAGCGGAATCCGCCATAATGTCAGATCCCTTCCAGCTCAGCTGCTTGAACCCCCTCCAAGTTCAGAGTTAGCGGATGTTCTGTTAATCTGTCACAATTGGGTTTAGTTTTTTCACAGCTGGTTTTCAAATCCGGGGATTAAATAATCTGGGAGGCAAAGGTGCATACCACCCTAGATAGCAAAACATGACGGTCAGCAGAGGGACGCTTTCGCTCCACAGCCGCGCTGGAGACCGACGGCGGCGCCAACATTTGACGACGCTCGGCGTCGTATTCAACGCTGGAAAGGTTTGCCGTTGGACCTTCAGAGGTGTTTTTGTCAAAGCAGCTTTGACGCGATCCAGTGACGGCAGGAGAAAAAAAAACGTGAGTTTTAGCTATCAAACGTGTAATTTTCAGATCTACAAAGTGACGGGCAAAGAAACACCGGCGGGACTCAATCGGTGTTGAGCAAAACGAAAGTCAGATTAATGCTCATCCCTCAGGAGAGGCTCAGCTGTGGAGATCATCTGCGGCCCTGCGCAGATCTTCACCTGCTTGTAGTCCACACAATGCACAGCACTGTCCATCAGACGGCTGCAACACTATCAGATAGCTGCCCCCTGCTGGCGGCGTCATGAATTTATTAGCCGTGACGCCGTCAAATATCAGAAGACCAGAGTGAACGCGAAAATTCTCACCTGGTGAGAAAATCCAGATCATCCCAAAGTGCGTGGGATGAGCTGGCGGAGCAGAGCGACACCCGGAGGAGGACGAAGACGAAGGTCTGGACCTGCAGAGAAAGAAAGGCTTCATTCAGGGTTGTTCCGATACTGGTGATACGGTTCTGTTTTTCCATGAGAAGATCTCAGGAGGAACAGCCGTCACGACTTTGAGTTGGAAACCTCTGAAGAGCCACCGTCCGACTTCGGTGTGTTGCAAGACTCAGCTGCAGACCTCAGCGCTGCCGGGCTGCAGGCGAGCCAAAGCATGCGTCGGAAACCGTCCAAAACCAGGATTACATTTTTTGGGACGTGAAGCGGCGAGTGATGATTCGGCGCTTTCTAAAGTATGCCCGGTAACAGCCCAGCAACCACAGGAAATACATTTATTTCTTGTTGATATTTTGGATTTTCCAGGGGTTTTCGCGATTATTGGCCGCCTCCGTCGGCTTTGTCAGTAACATTTCATGCAAAGGACATTTTGCCGGGACCGAGCTCACAGATGCATCCACACCTTAACCACCTGAGTGTGACGGCGTGTCGTTTTCTGATTGTTTTGCAGACGAGAGGCACGGCACCCTCCGGCTCAGCAACCTCACCAAAAGCATGTCCGGGAAGTACATCTGCAGAGCCAGCAACACGGCCGGCTCTGACAGCTGCTCCATTAACCTGGAGGTTATCACCTGTGCGTGAACAATGGAAACACAAACGTCGTGTAGTACGAGAGGTGTTTTTTTTTTTTTTTTTTTCCTTCTCTTTTCGACATGACACAGACCGTAAGTCCCATCTGTGCTCTGCTCTCCAGCTTCCAACGCCAGCGTGATTGCAGCAGCGACGCTGGGGTCTCTGGTGGGCCTGGTGGCCATGGTACTGTTCCTCATCTTCATACTGCGCAGGAGGAGGAGGGACACTGAAGAGGAAATTGCCAACGAGATCAAGTGAGCTCCTCTCTTCAAAAATACACAGTGTACCTTTTTTTATAAACAGGAAAATGCATGGTCTTCATTTTCAACTGCATGTCTTTCTATCAAGAAAGGGTGTATATTTAAAAAAAAAAAAACAAGAAAAAAAAGTTTTTTTTAATCCCGGTGAAACATACATTAAAAAATGTCTGCACTTTATAGAAAATATCAATAAAAACATAATTCTGATAATAATGTATTAAAGATATTATTCTTTAATATTGGTAGAGTTAATTTCAGTACTTACCTGCGAGTGCACTTTCTATTTTAATCCAGGATTATGGCATTACAAAATTAATCCCCCTAACTCCTGAAAATCTACACCATAATAACAAAAAATGACAAGTTAATATTATTTGCGTTTGCTCTCTCTCGCTCTCTCTCTTTACCCCTCTTTTTTCGTCTCCGCTGGCGACGGCTGTGCTTATTATGTTTTCCGCTTCGTCCCGTTCTCGTGATGGAGGTCCTCTGGAGAATGTGGAGAAAACCTCCGTCCATTTGGCACAAATGGAAATGAGGGGTGACATTTTGGTCGTCAGAGGCTGCGGGGCGGCGCTGCAGCCGCGGTCATCCCGGACCCGCGTCTGCGACGATGCGATCGGAATCGGATTTAGCCGTTCATCGCTTTCACGGATCCGGCTTGTTTATCGTGGTTTCTTCCCGCAGGGAGGACGCTCAGGCGCCGAAGCGAGTGTCATGGGCCAAGAGCAACACGGGCTCCGACATCGTCTCCAAGAACGGCACTCTGTCTTCCATCGCCACCAGTCCTCAGCCGCGAGACAACCATCCGCCCAACTTCCACTACCCCTACTCTCCCACGTCCACCGCCGATACGGGCTCTGTCCTCAACGCGTACCAGCTGAGACCCGGACAGACAAACACCTTGCAAGGACTTCCGGGGTACAACATCGGGGGCACCCCGTCCCGCAAACACCGGCGGCCTCCCAGCACAAACGGGGGCCCGCCGCAGGTTCTCCGCAGCCCGCGGGTCCCGGCGCCCAACAGGACCGAGGGGGCTCAACCTCAGGTGGCGCCACCGCTCACCGTGTCCCCGCAGCTCAGCTCGTCCACCCTGACGCGCATGGGGACGGTGGCCGTCATGGTGCCCGCTCAGAGCCAGGCCGGCTCGCTCGTGTAGCCGGCGCAGTCGTTCCGGACGGAAAGGGTTGGGGAAAAGAGTTCGCCGTTCTCCGTGACGATCGGGGTTTTGCGAAGAGAACGTCTTCATTTGTGCGAACCCCACCTTCTCCTCGTTGTCGGCTCAACAGACTCCACGCGCTTCTCTTCTCGGTCGCTCTGATGAAGTGGCTGGAAGTGGAGAATTCTATTTTTACGTACATGCTCTTGAAGGAAATAGTGTTTTAACTAGAGTGCAAAGAACGTGGCTTTTTGTTTATCGCCGTTGGATCTGGGAACTTGAAACCGCATCGAGCCGCGCAGGTTTGCTTTAGAGTCCTTCCACTTCTCAAGAGATGTTCGTCTTTTTTGTATTTCAACATTTTCATAACGTCGTCTTTGTTCAGTCGCTGTTTGAGAAGCACCGTTCGATCCATTTCTCTCAGGCTAAAGACTGTGACACCCAAGCCAAGTTATTCATTCATTAGCGGTACCGTTGCTCCCTTACTCAGGGTCATGGGGGTGCCGGAGCGAGAGACGGGGTTCATCCCGGATCCATCACGGGGCCACACATGATGGCCTACAACATTCACACATCGTAATAGACGTACAAAAAAAAAAAACTACTCATTGACACGTCATATAGACATTCAACCATTCACACTCTCGTTCAGGGTCTCCGATGAACCTCCTGCGTGTTTTGGACGTCGGGAGGAACCCGGAGGAATCCCACGCGGCCAAATTCTAATTCAGGTATTTCAGAGGAATTGGTTACCTTGGAGTTTCTCCGTGTTTTTCGCCGTGATCGCCTCACAGCTGACGAGCTGACTGTCAGTGTTTCTCCACAGTGACGGCGACTGACAGAACCATGTGTGAATTTTCTGCCCGTTATGGTAAATAGAATGTAACCAAAGTAGTGAACATTGTTAACGTTGTTGGTTTCTGGCTATTTTGTTCAGAGATTCTTGGTTGTATGATTATTATTGTAAAACATAGGAGGCCACATTTGAGGCAGCAGAGAAAACGTCCCTACTTCTCAACCAGTGTTTTTGCTGATGGTCTTTGTTGTTTAACAGTAATTCTATCAACCAGTTGATGAAATGCGTCAGTTATTTGTCGGTGTTGAGAGGCTACATGTAGCACTTAAAGTACAATTCTGATTGTTGTTTGACAGTTATTTTTCTGTTTTTGTTTTTTGTTTTTTTTTTTCCAATAAAGTCTTCTGGAGTGTTTCATTTCAGCCGTGGGGCGAAATATTGTTTTCCTTACTTGCGGAAAGGATTTCGACGTGAACGCTCGGGTTTCGCCGCGGGAGGAAATGACGGCTCATTAGACGCAAGATCAGACCAGTTTATTCGGAGTGTGATTGGCAAATGTATATTTCGTTGTTCTAATACAATACCCGCAACGCACCCCGTTTTCTACAGTGTCCACCCGACGCTAACGCTAGCGGAACATGCTCATGAATATTGTTTTGTCTACGATCTTGCGGTTTAGCTAAGTACAGTACAGTCGCTGTGTTCTCAGGATGAAAAAAAAAAAGGGTTTGTAACAGAAAACATCCTTCTTGGAGAATCCCTTTCCAAAGCACAGAGTGTCAAATATGTGCAGAAATCTAATCGGTGGGCAGCAGCCTCACAGTGCGTCCTCATCCCAGGGGGGCCTTGATATCACTGAATGACCTAATGTGACATTAAAAACTGGGCTTCGCTGGCCGGTTTGTGACAAATATCAAACTGACCTTCGTCCCCCCTTTGGAACAACTATGATGCAGAGAGCAGCTTGGAGAACCGGTCACACTGAACTCGCCAGGAGGTACGTTCAACATTCAAGTCAGGGGGATCAGTCGTCGGGAGGACGGGTCATCACGACTCCGTCAGTAAACTCCGGGAGATGATCATCCTCATCACTTCGTTTGTTCCTGTGAGTGAAACACAAGAGCGAAAGTGTTCAAACGCGCAGTGATGATAGTTAATGATTTAAGAATGGCGGACGGGTCGAAGCTCCTCACCCTCCAGGATCTGATGCACTCTGATGTCCCGGACAAACTGCTGCACGGCGTAGTCTTTGAGATAGCCGTAGCCGCCGTGCATCTGCAGAGCTTGGTTGCAGATCTGTCAGGAGAATGATGTTAAAATGATAAAAGAAAAAAAAAAACAAAAAACAAAAGTCACTCTTGGCCGATCAGCGTAAAACCTGGCGTCGCTCACGTTGAAGCACTCGTCTGTGACGAACAGCTTGGCCATGGAGCACAGGGCCACCGCGTCGGGACGACTCTCCTGAAGCGCTGTGGCGGCTTCACGCACCAGAAGACGAGACGCGACCAGCTTCGTGGCCATTTCTGCCAGTTTGAACTGAAGGAACTAGACAGGAGGAAACAGCGTGACCCCTCGTGGCAGGGGGGCGCAGCTTCACCGAACCGCGGCGCCGGAAATGTAAGGTATTTACCTGGTTGTTGGACAGCGCTTCGCCAAACTGCTTCCGCACCAACAGGTGATCCTTCGCCAGCTGTACGGAGGCATGAGCGGCTCCAAGAGAACAGGATGCTGTTTGCAGGAGATTCACAGGGAAAACAACTCGTGGCTGTCAAACACGGAGGTTGTGCGGTCGCTAAGACGATATCAACACGCAGAGTTCTTTACACGAGCGTCTAAAGCAGGGGTGTCAAACTCAATTACACAGTGGGCCTAAATTGAAAAGTGGGACAAAGTCACGGGCCAATATTGATATTTATTGAAAAAAAATCTTCCTCTAGATACAAAAAAATGAACCTTTTCAAGTGGACCCAAACAAGTTTGGCTTCAAAACTGAATATGGAACCAGCAAAGCTTCATACTAGACGATATAGAACTCCATAATCGCACACACACAAAATGGAAAATCAAATCCAAAAACACACCAGCGGCATTCATTTCTTCGATAGAAATGAAATAAAAACCGTATGCCTCTTTTCATTTGCAGCCTCCTGAATTTAATTTAATTGTTTATTTGGTTTGGACTGCGCACGCGAATGAACACACATGAGAACCATGCATGGAAACACACCACTCCGGGTTGCAGCCTTGGGCTCATTTGCATCCGTCGTCCCACACTCGTACACACAAACACACACATTCATCCAAATTCAATTTTAGCAGTAATTTTCTTCCGCAGGCTAATAATAAATGTAAATATAAAACAACTGTTTCCCGCCTTTCTTTTCAGCATTTTTGGGAGGGTGTCAGTATTAGCATCAGGTGGCTATGACTGCTGTCACCAGAGGAGAGGGTGTTTATGGATCCTATCGCGATTTTCCCGCTAAAACCCCAGCAGAGCATTCTGGGACTTGTAGTATTAGCGCTACATGCGCTGTAGGCTAGAATAGCAGCGGACCAGCTCGAATAGTCATTTGGTCTGGTTTCAAGGGACAAATAGAATTACACTGCGGGCCAAATTTGGCCTGCGGGACAGAGTTTACCACCTATGGTATATACCTTCTTCCAGAATGTGTGCAGAGATGTTCACTTCTGAACTGCTGGAACCAAACGGGGCCTCGTCCCTCATCGCTAAGTCACTTTTCAGAGTCTCAATAAGCGAATGTCTTCTTTCCCTTTGGCCTTTTCCCTTCAAGGGTCACCACAGCGAAACAACCTTCTCCATCTAACCCTATTCTCTGGATCTCCTCCACTTCACATCGAATGTGATTCTCGGACTGTTCCTCTCGCCGCATGACGTTTCTGATGACTGCGAGCTCACTTCCCGGTCGGTCAAAGGTTTCCTCCTCACCGATGTTAATCCTGCCTCCGTTTAAGCCCCTCATGGCGATACTGAAGCCCTGTCCTTCTTCGCCAAGCAGGTTGGCCGCCGGAACGGCGCAGTCCTCAAATATCACCGCCCTGGTGGGCTGGGAGTTCCACCCAACCTGGAGAGCAGGTAGAAGAAAAGCTGCTGACTCTGACTAGTTTCTGCCATCTAGTGGCCGACGGCAGGGCTCGATTTAAGAAAATGACGTTTCGATCCAAGCGTTTCCTGTCAAATAAAACAAGTCCACAGGGAAATTAATCTCTTACCTTCTTTTCTTTTTTTCCAAAGCTGAGTCCCGGGGTTCCTTTCTCCACCACCATGCATGAGATGCCTTTCGGTCCTTTGCCTCCTGTACGACACATCACCACGTACACATCCGTGTCCCCGCCTCCGCTGATGAAGGCCTGCGGCGCAGGGAGACCGGGGATTTATGAGCCGACGACCGCACGGCCTTCAGGAAACGGGTGCTCGGGAAAGCCGACGTGTTACCTTGGAGCCGTTTAAGACGTAGTGGTCGCCTTGGCGCTTCGCAGTGGTCAGAAGCGACGCGGCGTCGCTGCCACTGCCTGGAAGAAAAGATCCCGTTTAGACACAAAGGCTTTGGGGTACCGAAAACTTTCGTCTCCATTTTTCTGGAGGGCCTGTGAGGTCCGAAAATGACCGACCTGGCTCAGTGAGACAGTACGAAGCGAACTTCTCCATGGAGCAGAGCTCAGGACAGAACCTCTCCCTCTGCTCGGTGTTTCCAAAGGTGTCGATCATCCAGGCGCACATGCTGCAGAGCAGCAAACAGCAGCTTAGCACACAAACTGGTGTCCATAGAGCAGATTAGCACACATACTGGTGCACATACAGCATGCGCATGGATTGTACAGAGACGAACCGCCTGTACTTGTGCAGAAATATAACAATAACCATGTTGAAAATGTGTGGAATTCAACCCACTCCCTCTCAAATCCAGCGCCTTACAATGACGATACATTTAATTTCTACATTGAACTGCAAAGGTTTGAAGTTTCCCCGTCATTAATTCTCCCGCTGAATTACAGACCAGGGTTCAACTTCCAAATTATATGTCATGTCAAAAATGAAAATTGTATGAAATTATTAGATCCATTTCTTTTAATGACAAACAAAGCATGTGTCAAGCTTTCCACTGCGAAACCTGAATTATGCAATAAAAATGCAATTTACCAAGACATTTGCAAAATGATTTCTCTGTACGTGGAAATTCAATGTGATTTAGTCTCTTTTCTAACATTACTCATCTTTAAAAAAAAAAAAAATGACATATCGCTTTCATCACCTTGCAGTTTGAAAGTGCTTTACACACACACACACACACACACACACACACACACACACACACACACACACACACACACACACACACACACACACACACACACACACACAGAGCAGTCAGATGCTAGCATAGTAAAATGAGGGGGTTCATACTTGTGGATACTGATGTACGCGGTGGTGCTCACACAGCCGGTGGACAAGGCTTCAAAGATGACCGACGTGTCCAGACGAGACAGTCCCGACCCCCCGACGTCCGGCTGGACGTAGATGCCGCCGAACCCCAGCTGAGCTGCCTTACGCATCGTCTCGACTGGAAACATTTCCTGGAGAAAGAATCAATAGAGAAGAATTAAACAGTTCAAGATGAGAGCGCACAATAGATGCAGATGTTCCTTCAATATGAAGAAGAACATCAAGTAGACGCCTATGGAAATAAGATTTTCTGGAGAAAAAGAAGCCTTTTCGCTCTGGATTTGAAGACAATCAATCGTATGGATTTCCCAGACATACCTTCTGGTCCCACTCGGCCATGTATGGAGCCATTTCATTTGCTGCAAAGTCAAAAGCGACTTTCTGGAACTCCTTCTGTTCATCTGTCAGCCCAATAGAAGCTGCAATAAAGGAGCACAGTGACTTTATATGAAATAAACACGATTCTCTGCGTCGCACAGATATTAACGACATCCTCCAGAGCATCTCTCAAAGATAATGGATGTCAAAATGCCATGAAAACAATGTGGACAACAGGTCGATAAAAATAGAGGACCATATTTTGAATTCCAAAAAAAAAAGAGACACCAGGTTCCACTTTGAGATACTCAAAGGTTATAACTTTATTGTATTTCAAGCATGCCTTCTCTGCACGGACAGAAAAGACAGTTATGTAACAAAACAATGTCTCTTTATAACTCAAGACACAAAATAAGACTCTGACAAGTTATTCAACATGTTTCAAAAACATATCTCGTTGACAAGTCTCAAAATGAAATACATAAAATGAAAATAAAAACCTCTGGAACTAAATTATCCAATTAAAACTTATACTTTTACACTTCAGAGAAGTTGAGAAACAGGTACAAGCAGGTTGGAACGGGTGGAGAAAAGTGTCAGAACATCAGCCAGAATGAAAGGAAAGGTGGAGGAGACAGTAGTGAGAGCAGAGATGATGGGTGGTTTGGAGAAAAGACAGGAGGCAGAGCTGGAGGTGGCAGACATGAAGATGTGGAGGTTTGGGAGTGACCAGGGTGGAGAGGATCTGGAATGAGTCCATCAGAGGGGGGACACATGGTAGATGTTTTGGAGAGAAGGTCAGAGATGGTTGGGTCATGGACAGAGGAGGGATAGAGAATATATTGGTAGATAGATGCTGGAATTGGAGGTCTAGATGAAGACCAAAGAGAAGATGTATGGAGGTAGTGAGAGACGATATGAAGGTAGTTGGTGTGAGGGAGGAGGATCCAGAGAATAGGGTTAGATGGAGAGGGTTGATTCGCTGTGGCGACCCCTGAAGGGAAAAGCCCTAAGGAAAAGAAGATTTTTATTTTTAGCATGTCACTGTCTTGTCCTTGCATGTTTTGCTGCTGCTGCTGCTGCTGCTGTAAAACAATTTCCCAATCATGGGATCAATAAAGTATATCTTATCTTAGGAAAATAAAAAACACTGAAATTGCGTTGCGCAAATAGAACTAGTGTTACGGTAAGAAATTAAAAAAAAAAACTATTGTATGAGTACCGTAATACTCTGTGCGAGGCGCAAGTCAATTTCAGTACACACTTGATTGTCCCTTGAGAAACAATGAAACCCGGACATTTTCCCTCGTTTATTGGAAAAAAACAAACAATAATAATTATTAAACCCCAGATAGGACTATAAAGAGGTCATGCCCGGGCAAAGGTGGACGCTTGGTCACCCAAGAGAAAAATCGTAAATAAGGGCTAAATGGTAAACTAGCTAAACGCCTGTCAGAGATCCCATTGAAAAGGGGGTCGAAAAGGGGGGCGGTGTTACGGGGGGAGTGCAGCCTTCTCTCCCACACGACTGGACGGCCACCTCCGGCCAATGACATTCAGCTGAATATTATGTCATTCATTAAAAAAATTAAATATTAACTAATTTTACCTACTGGCGTTACGGGGTCGCTGTTTTCACCGTGAACTACGGTGGCTAGCTTACAAAAGTTAACATATCACTACGAGTGGAATGGTTTCATGACAGGACACACAACTGTCAGAAAAAAAACAAACAGAATTTTCAATTTCCTGAAACTTACGATCGATGCATGAAGAAATCCCTCTTCTTTGTGCAATTCTGCTGAATGACAAACGATGGTTTCGGCAGATGTGAGTGCAAAGTCTTGCGACTCTTGCGAAAGGTCCGACCGCCATGTTTCCCCCCCCCCTCACAGCGTTATGTCACGCGGCCGCTGATGCTGCTGGGAAATGTAGTCTTTCTTTAAACACGGAAACGAAAACAAGGTTGCGCAGATGAATGAGTATGATGATTGATTAAACATCGATCTGTGATCGGCGTTTTTCTTCAGCGTGCACCGTCACCAGGAGAAAGACTTTTTTTTTTAAGTTGACGGAGGGGAAAGGAGAAAGAAAACCCCTATAAGTAAGTACGGAGCTGCAATAAGTTTGTTGACGTCACATGCTACGGATTTTCGCGGGCTCCCTGACTCCCCTGATGGAGCACTCACTATTATTTTCAATTCAAAACAAATAACTTTACCTCATCCAACGACAAGAGCCTCACTTTAACACTTCTGAGTCTGCTTTTTTTAAATTTATCTTTGTACGTTCAGTCTGTAATATCCCACTAATGTTGCAGATCAGTAGGCGTGTCAGTGATGCTTCTTGAAGTTGATTTTACTGCAGACTATGCATGAGATAACTAGAACTTCGTAATGTTCAGTACTGTTTGTAATTCTAGTATGTTTTTTCTTCCTCGGGTGAAGAGAACTCGTCCTATCACTGGACTTCTGTGATGCCTCCAAGGAGAAACACCAAAGGTAGTTAAAGAAGAACATCAGGTGAACTGAACCCTGTCGTCCAGTTGTTTTGAGTAAAAAGTGCTGTTGTCAACAACGCAGCAAAAGGAGGCGAGGGAGAGTCTTCGGCGAAGAAGACAGTTGGACGGAAGAGGAAAGCTTCGGCCGCTGAAGCCGACGATGAGGAGGGATCATCAGGCCCACCGCAGATCTGTCACTGGCTGATGAAGTCTGAACCCGAGAGCCGCATCGAGAAAGGCGTGGACGTCAAGGTGCAGTCACACAGCCTCACCTGATGGCTTCTGATTGTCTAGTACAGTGAAAGTGATTGGTTTATTCCGTAGTTCGGGATCGAGGACCTGAAGGCACTGCCCGACCAGTCCGGATGCTGGGACGGCGTCCGCAATTACCAGGTGAGGCAACCGAAACAAGACTTTACGGTTTGTCTCCGACAGATTTGCAGATCCTCACCTCCTCCATCTTTGGAAACCTTTCTCTCTGTCCAGGCACGCAAAGATCGGAAGAGCGTCG
>CAAKHD010005576.1:49928-67916 GCA_901007705.1 Fistularia tabacaria
GTGTGCTCTTCCGATCTTCCGGATGCTGGGACGGCGTCCGCAATTACCAGGTGAGGCAACCGAAACAAGACTTTACGGTTTGTCTCCGACAGATTTGCAGATCCTCACCTCCTCCATCTTTGGAAACCTTTCTCTCTGTCCAGGCACGCAACTACATGAGGCAGATGAAAGAAGAGCAGTTGGCTTTCTTTTACCACAGCAACTGCAAGGAACCAGGGATAGCAGGACTCATGAAGGCAAGTCACTGTCTCTTTTCGCTGTTTGGAGAAATAAAAGGCATTACTGATCAATCAGGAGCCTCTGGTGTGACCCCGACATGAAGATAACGGTTTTACCGCCCCCCCCACACCACCAGATCGTGAAGGAAGCCTACGTGGACCACACCCAGTTCGACAAGAAAGATGTTCATTTCGACGCGAGCAGCAAAGCAGACAACCCCAAGTGGAGCATGGTAAAACGTCTGCTTGATTAAACGCCGCAGCGCGGTGAACGGCTTCCGACGACGGGGTGTCCCATGTCGATCTCAGGTGGACGTCCAATATCAGAGGATGATGAAGCGATACATCCCTCTGGCCGAGCTTAAGGAGTACCACCTGCAGCATCGAGCCAAAGGAGGGCCTCTGAAGGACATGGCGCTCTTCACCAGAGCCAGGCTGTCTGTGCAGCCGCTCACTGCTGGTATCTATTTAAAACCTTCTCTGAGATTAACATCTAGCGTTCGGCCGAGGGTGAACATCGCATTTTGTCCCCGCTTTTGCAGAGGAGTTCAACTTTGTCCTGAGTTTGGAGGACCAGGAGCCGCTGTGAGGATGTGAAGCACGCGACCCTTCAGAGCGGCGGGGAAATCACGAGCACGGCACACCGATATTTAAGTTAAAAGAAGTTGACGGTACTGTTGTTTCCTGTTCATTAAAGAGATGTATTTCTCAAAGAAGTCTCAGACTTTCTTTCTTGGTGTTCCTGCACAGTGTGGAGACACAAGTCCATGCTGCTTTATGTGAAGTTGCATGGGACTGAATGCAAATCTGGACTAGTTACTATGTAATATGGAATATGAGTCGCCTTTGGCATCTCTGTGCCATCACATATCGCGGTGTTACTTTTCAGTTGAAAAAACTGACATGAAAAAGTAACTTGAGATTTCTTTTTTCTTTTTCGTTTGGCAGTTTATTAGACTTTAGGGGACAAGGGGTAATTAAACATTTGTCAAAAAAGATAGATAGTTGTACAGTAACTTCTCTGGTTAAAAGACTAAAATAATGTTAGAGGCAGGAGGAATTCATTGACTTGTTACACTGAGGCACAACTTTCAAGTCTCTAATAAAAGGAGATACAGAGGATGTCATACTATCATACCTTATTAACACAAGTATTATTCTATCCTGTCCTAACACCACTGGAATGCTGAGGTAAAAGCTATGAACGTGGCACCGTGTAATGCAAAATGAGTGAACACATACTGGAACCGGATCTCTGGTCTAGCTCTTATTTACAGATCTAAAAATGCTCGGGATAATACCTTCATTCCAGTTCCCACGTCCCACTGCCATTTGTGCATACACACACATACGCAGGAAAGAACAAAACGAAAAAACAACAAAAAAGGAAAGAAAAAAACCTGTTCCGTGAGATTTAGCAGTGCAAAGATAATTCGGATTACGACGAAATTTGGAATAAATTAAACATGGAATGTTCAGAGTGTTGAATTTTTTGCGATAATGATGAGGTCAGAAATCAGTTTATCTCACACATCATCAGAAGGTAAGAAACTGAAAGACTTCACAAATATGATGCAAAAGATTTTTCCACGGTGAACAGTGAAACAGAAGATTAGTTTGATTTCCATAAAGAAAAAACAACAAAAAAAAAAAAAAAGGTATTTATGAGGAAGGATGAGACCAACAGCCTGAAGCCACTTACAATACTTCATGCAAACGGATCTTTTTCAGAGATCACTGCTCCTGACTGCGGGTCCGTCTCCCTTATTCCTCCCTTTGACAGCAGCGTCTCCACCAGGCGTACAGTGGACAGGTACCTGTACGGCTCCGATGGAGGCGCTGAGGAGTTTGACCAGAGCAGAAGGAGGCGGCTCTACCCGCTGTCCTCCTTCGCCGACTGTTCCAGCGCGCTCTCCGACGCGGCTGAACCCTCGTATCTCTGCGAGGCGATGGCGGCCTGGTGAGACATGCTCTTCCTCACCACGTCCCCTTTCCTCCAGAGTGTGATTTCCTAGGGGGTGAGCAAAAAAAAAAAAAAAAAAAAAGCGGGGTTATACTGAGCTACTTGTTTCCCAATGATTCACTTATATCTACCCTTCAATGCAGGACTATAAGGGATCCTTTTGTAATATAAAACATCCCTTTCTTCAAGGATTCAAGGGACTTTTATTGTCACAGCAGCACACCTTACAGTTTGTGTACGAAACTAGTACCCAGGTTCGGTTTCAAGCCATAAAAAAATAATAAATAAAAGAAGAAAAAAAAACAAAAAAAAAAAAAACAAAGAAGAGCAAATGCAAATATCTATACAAGAAAGAGTGACAATTTATTAAAGGCTAAAGTTAGCCCTGTTAGCACTAAATTTACATGTGACAGTAGGAGGTAGTTTGTATTATTATTTCAACTATGAAAATGAAATATTACACCTTGATGGTTTAAAGTGTATGTAGTTTCTTCACTGACGAATTAAGTTTATTTATTCATTTATTTATTTTTTAAATAAGCCTTTATAGCTAAACAGAAGGTGTAGAAGGAGAAAGAATGTCAACCTGCTACCCACTGGCTGTGAGTCACGTGTTGCCAGATTGTGCAGAAAAAAACAAGTAAACAGAAAAAAGAGCAGAAGTCACACTCCTGCCCTGATGTAAGTCATCGATGTTTTGCATTGAGAATCAGTCTTTTTTATTTTCTCGGTTTTGTCTTGATGTGAATCACCGCAATTTATTAGCCGCGTTTGAAAGGATGTGTGCTTTCGTAGGATCGACACACAGCATGCTCCGTGCAAAGCATGTTGGAGGAATGTCACGCATTTTGTGTCTCAGCCTTCATATTTGAAGGTCGCTGTTTCGGTACCAGCCGGAGGCCCTTCTGCTATTTTTAAAAAATAAAGAGATTTTTTTTTTCCACTGTCCGGTTTTCTCCCTTAAGGACGGTCTGACCCGCAGTGGCGAGTCCAGATGTAGACTGACTGACTGACATCGACTCAGCTCTGTATTTTACAGGATCTGGACAGAAAATCCATTGAGACCTAAGAACTGCTTTATGACCACAGCAATGCCGTTTAATAGTTGTGATGTCACCTTAATATTCTCTGCGGTGCAGAAACTGCTTGCAAGCTCAATTATAAATATAGACCTAATCTAATCGGGTTCAAATGTTATGGATCGATCTGAAAATTCAGACTTGGAACTTGTTTTCCCCTTGCCGAACGGCTATATTTATCCCCTTTTATAGGTTTGTGATTCCTGCTCTGCTTCTGTAACACTTGATTACGTTGTTTCATCTGTGAGGCACTTGTGTCGCCATGTCTGTGGAGAGGTAATAAATCTGCCTCGCCTAATCAGATAATCCTGAAAAAGACTGCAACATGTTCCCAGAGCCCAAAAAGATGACCTCAAATTGCATAGTATTTTTGGCCAAAAACCAGAAGCTCGACATACATCTATGAACCTGTGCACGCCAGGGACGCCAACAATTACCGGATTAACAAAAAGGCCGATTAATTAGCTCGTCAGTTGCAGACGATTGATAAACGCATCGGTTTAGGTTGATTATTGGTTTAGGCTTTAAATTTTCGTTTCGTGTGAAACACACATTACACGGTGATTACAGCAGATGCTTGCGTTTTATCTGCAAACTTCAGAATGCGGAACCTGTGTGATTCAGGGACTTCAATCATATCTTTTGTCTCCCAAAATCTCTGCGTGGCCGTCCAATCCCGGCCCCAAATTGTTGTAATGCTTTAATCTTGGCTCAATTCTCAAAGCTGCTTAGTCGCAGCTGGTATTTGTCCAACAACTATTGCATTTTCCCCCTCCTATACGTGCTTATTCCACACCTTCGAAACCTCCCGGCTGCCAACCGAGTAACGTGATGGATAACACTTCGCCTTCGAGCGCTTTTCTCGGTCGCACACCTGCTGTTTGAAGTAGCGCCTCTCCTCCTCGTCGATCAGCACCAGGTTCAGGTAGTAGCGCACGGAGAACTTCTTGTTGATGTCGCGCATGGTGGGAGTCAGATCGTAGCCGGCCAGGAACAACCGGATGGGAATGGACTCTCCTACAGCGGGGGACGGAACAAATAACAGGCTGAAAGGCCTCTCGGCGGAGTGTGTGGGTGCTTCAAGTTATGGACAGACGGAATAAATGATGAAGCAACTGTTTATTTGTTTCTTTCTTTCTTCTTACCTCTGACCGGCGCGCCGTCCATGATCTCGTACTTGGCGATGGTGTCGTTTTCATGGTACACGCTGGGGCCGGTGCCCGTCGTCTCACGTTTGATGATGTCAATCTCCATGTGCTTTATCTTAATCCTCACCAGCAGGAAATAGATTTTCCCCACAATCACATCTTTCAGATGGTATCTGTCGAACGGAAAACACATGGGAGTGGAAGTACTGTCAACTGCGCGGGAATCACATTTGTACCAGTTGATTGAAACTACGACTCCTAAAATGGAAAAACTTTTAAAAATTATTTCTATTGATGTGACAGTTTGCGTCATTTCAGTCAACAAAAGGACAAAAACGTCAGCGAGGGAATTTTCTTCCTTACTTGGATTTGTTGTACTCAAACTCAATGTGGAGACAATCCTCGATTCCCACTTCCATTTTAATGGAGGAGTTGAGTTCAGGGTAAGTGCTCAGGGTGTGGACCACGATATCCATCTCTTTACTGATGTCATTGAGTCTTCTGGTCACCGTAGCACGGAGGAAGTATCTGCAGAGGAGGAGAAGGAGTGTGACGCCGAATCTTTAAATCAGGTCTGACAGTGATTTTAGGCCGAATGGAGCTCGTCTGTCAGTGTGACATCTCCGCCACTAGGGGACTCCCAATCCAAACAATAGATAGCGATAACCCCCCCTTTTCCCCCCTCGTCTCCTGCATGCAACTCCTGCCCTCCTCTTCAATCTCAACCCCCAACCCGAACTGTAATGCGATGACAGGAGGCCAGGCGGTAATGCGAGGACACACGAATCAGGAGAAAAAGTACTTTTAAAAAAAATAAAACATCAATACTTTGGCGCCACAGAAGTCAATTAATTGTGACGACATTGAATGATGTCTTCTGGGTTTTCGGACGACAGGAGGACAGAGGAGACGAGCAGGCAGACGAGCAGGCAGACGAACGGAAAAAGCCTTGGTTTTGATGAATTAGGAGACGAGACTGCGTATTCATGGGGGCTGTTATAAATTTGCACCGTCTAAATTCATCTTCCCATCATGCAGCGGTACACTGGCACCCGCTGCCAGTTTCATTGAACGGGGAAATGCGTTACTTTACGATGCATATGACCATAAACACTTTGAATCCTTTAAAAATAGAAAAAAATTATAGCTTGGATTAATACTAACCTGTTGAGCTGTTTTTTATTTATCTTTTCAATTTCTCATCCAGCACAGGTTGTGTGTGCATTTGTCCAACATTATGCGATGTTTATGTTTTTTTTCTTCACACAGCACATCATGAATACAAAAAAAAAAATCATAGCATAATAACAATAATGTATACTAATAATCATGTATACTTTATCAATCCCTCGTGGGGAAATTCGTTCTCTGCGTTTAACCCATCCCGGATGAACCATGAGCAGTTGGCTGCCGTCGAGTAGCGCCAGGGGAGCAGCGAGGGCTTCGGTGTCTTGCTCAACAACACTTGGACACACTTGGAGGAGCCAGGAATCGAAAGAATTGTAAGAATTATGTCTTCAGTTTTATTCCTGCCGTTCCACTGCTTGGAGTAAATTTTAATGGGGAAAACTGGAACCTCCTGAGACCTGCGCAGTGAGGCTCCACTTTATGGAAAGTCAGACCGAGTGTCCAAGTATGAGGACATCATTTCTCTCGTAAACTAAATGTCGAAAGACGATTATCACTTTTTACGCGAATCTGGTGACGATACGTCCAAATAGAAAGGATAGAAGTTAAAAAGTGCACATCTCATCACCAGGAGAAGGGTTGGGGTCAGAGGTCACCTGAGTTTCACATTCTGGCCGGTGTACGACTCGTAGGGCTTCTCCACGTGAGTGAACTCGAAGTCAAAGGTCTGCGACTGGGTGATCTCTCCGGGCCTGGCGAGGTCCTTCACCAGGGACACAAACTCGTGGTGGTTCCCGCGGTCGTAGTAGAGCTCTGCGGGGAGAGAGGACACGCAAAAACGTTGAAAAGCGTGAAGCTTGAAAAGCTCTGCCAGGGGACGAGGCCGTAAAGCGCGCCGACTGTCGTAAAAACACCATGACCCGCATCGGCTCACCTATTTGCCCCACGAATTCGATCTTGATCCCCTGGTGCTCCAGCCTCTTCCCGGGACTCTTCAGCGTCACATTGACCTTCCCGCTGACCGTCTCGCCGTCGTAGAAAAGAAAGTACTTGTCTTTCTTGCCATCCTCCGTCTTGTGTTCCGCCTTCTTCCTCGTCTCGGCGTCGTTCAGCACCACATCGACTTCTGCACTTTGGCCGAAGCTGAAGAAACTCATGCTATCGCTAGGTGTGTTTTAGCTTCTTAGCACAACTCGTCGAAACAAGCCCGGCAACTTTAATAGTTAGAAGTAGAAAATATGAAAAGAGGCCCGATGTTTGCCTTCTTTTTCGATCTCTTTGCGAGGAACCAGAGCAAAGGGTCAAAGATAGCCTGCGGAGAACATTAGCTACATATCCATACTTGTTGTCGATGAAGCAAAGTAGCAGTGGGATGCCTCTCTCTGAAAACGCACATTAAAATAAGAATTGGGCCAAATTGCCGCTTCTGTCTCTGTTCCAGACGATTTTACTGTGATAAATAACCGCCACCGGTCAAGAATCGGTCTGCTTCGCGACGTTAAGCGAGTGAGAATACAGAAATTACATGATTGTTTTCACTCGGAGGATACCGAGAATGTTGTCAAACGAGCCGGATGTACACCGGCGGTACTTCAAGCACTTCCGGGTGGCCTTTATTTTTCAAAATAAAACTCATGAGCGGATGTTAGGAAGCGACAACGAAGACACCGATCTATGCGCTTTAATATTAGCACGTCGCAAGAAATAATAATAAATCATCTAAATGAGGGTATATTCTAATAAAAATGGTATCGACTGGCAAAAAAACAGACAGCGTGTCGAAATATGAGGTAGAATCATAGTTATATCAGGGGTAGCTTGAAATCAGACGATTTTGAAGAATTCTGTGTATCAATGAACACCCCGGCAATTAAAACAGATGTCATTGAAAGTTTTGATTTCTAAAATGTATGTTTTCTGTTAATTTGAGAGAGAAAAAGAGATGACTGTTGTTTTCAACAAAGATCTACCTTTCATATCTTGGGAGAACAACATTATCTCTTTTACCCGTCTGTCCTTTTAAACTTCTCAAATACAAACTTGTTTTCATGGAGGAGAAAGTAAACAGATGTAGAGTTACTGTGTGGTTTATTCATCGATTTTATTTACCCAAACTGTGTTAGCCACAGTTTAGCTGTTTTCCTCCTATGATTTTTTCGAACACATTTTCAAAACGCAAGCAAGAGTCTCCAAATCAAACTGATCAAATGTATTTAATAGTAACAAAAGAACATGAACAGTGGACATTTTACAACAGTTCCTGAGATTTTACACAAAACATGAACACAGATGGTTGAAACCACACACATTACTGTAATAAGTGACGGACTCAACACTGCAGAAACGCACCAGACAGTATACTGAAAAACAGAACGGTTTTATTTCCTTATTTACAGTAAGGTATGCAGTGCTGTTTACCAAAAATCGAAAGATAAAAAAAAAAAAATGCATTTATGTACATTAAAATATCTGGGTCGCAACTGGGCAATATGTCCAATACCCACAAAGAAAGTAAAGCACAGAAGGTCACTTATACACAGAAACAGCACTGTAAAAATCATACTGCACCACCTTTATAGTACATATTGAATTTGCAGCATAGTGGGATATATAGTGTTTAAAACAGGGGCTATTTGTACTTGTTAACATCAGTAAATACAGTACAGGCTGGTAAATTGTGCCTTAAGAATCTGAGCTCATCAGCCTTGTACAGTCTGCTATTTATTGCCTGTATAACTACAGTAATATACAAAAAACAGTATATGTATGTACAACTTGGCCGCTGGAAAGCAAAGATAATAAAATCATCTCTGATGAATAAGCATGATGCCAATGTGTTTCGGGAAAAAAGGTCCTTGTACGCAGTAAAAAGTTATAAAAGAGAATTTGTTTCTGAAAAAATGGGGATGGAATGTCACTTCCTGCATATCTTGCAATCAAACAATGGGCGAATGTCAAATTCACAGCTTTGAAATACCTTGTGAGAACATATGTTGGCAAATGAGAAAATATATCCCCACTCAATTAAAAATGAGTAAACTCCAATGTTTGAAATGCAAAACAATTCGACACGAAAACAAAATGATGAAATAGTGCAACAAAAATCATACTAAAAATACTTTGGCAAGTTGGTTGTTTTCACCTTGCTGTGCGTCAGAGAATAATGTGCCTTATTACTTTACCATCTGGCGTTTAATTGTCGCAAGTTAAACATTTCTTCTTGGCTTCAGGTGATCTTTTGTTTCAGCTGTCAAATGATGAAGGAAGACTTGTGGCGAAAATGGCCCTGAGAAAAACACAAACGACGACATCACCACATGTCCGGGCTCCAGCGCGTCAACGCTGCTTCGGCGTCTAGTTTGACGTGCTTCTTACGTGCAAAAATAATGCATTCATTTCTCTGAACTCCACATTGACTCATAAACAAAACACATTGAGCAGGTTCCCTTTACCTCGTCTGCATCGCCGTAGTCAACACCGCTGTTCTGTGCCGGCCAGCTGAAGCTGAAATGCAGTAGATAATACGCAGGTTGTTAACCAGTAAACATGAGGTACTCATGAATATCGGCATGCTGAGAGGAACTCTTAACTTTTTAGGAACTAAGTGTTAACAACAGACATTCATTCATTCATGATCTATACCGCAAAGATGCAAAGGTCGGGGTTACGCTGGGGCTGGAGCCGATCCCAGCCGTCACCGGTCCGTCTCAGCCCCGCATATGGAGACACACAACCTCGTCGTAATCTGGACTTACTGGACTTGAATTTCTTCTCTTGAAGTCATTTCACCGCTGATCCAAGAGGCTTCTTCAGTTCAACTGATGGGTGGGGAGTTTCTGAATTTAACTGCCAGGGTTTTGGGCGGGTCCAGGTCTAGATTATGGTGGTTCATTAATGGGGGTGTTGACAAAAGAGCAATTTTAGCGGGATTACCTGGACTAGAACGTGAAAAGGTAGAGCTAAAAAAAGGAGTGGAACCTGTCGGATCACATGAACTGAGGCTCAGGTGGAAGCTACCGGGAGCTGCTTCTGGTGGTGGATCTCTCCTGGTTGTTTGGAGGGTGCAGGAGGTCCTTGTCCATGTGTGAAAATCTGTCTTGGTGTTGATCCCAGTACGGCGTTCTATGTTTGTGAAAGGTGGTGTCTGTTCACAGATGTTTTTTCTGTTTAGACAAAGATGGCTTCTTCGACTCCTCTGTCCAACCGTCTGTCTTCTCTGGTCAGAATAGGGACATTGCTGTCTATAAAAGAATGGCGGTGGCTCTCCTGTGCTGGGCGATCCGTTCGAGCTGCGCTTTGAACAACATCGAACGACACCCCCCTTAGCATAACAACCCCCATAAGACCTAGTTTCTGCACTTAACGCTTACGTTTACATAACGAGCCACCATGACCTCGACCTGGACCCGCCCATTCAGAAACTCCCCACAGGTCAGCCGCACTGAAGAAGCCTCTTGGATGAGGGGTGACATGTCTCCAAGAGATGAAAATCAAGTCCAGTTGCCTCGACAAGAGGATTACGACAAGAATTCACCCAGACCTGGATGACGGAGAACCTCCACAGACATGAAGCATAGAAGCGTTCACACGTCACTTCGAGACATACAACCGTTCGCCCTCTCATCCACGTATCCAGGCAGAGTCTCCGTTTAATCTACTGCATGCCTTTGGACCGCGGGAGGAAACGGGAGAAGCCAGAGCAAACCCACGCAACCCTTTTGCTGTGAGTAGAAAGCGCTAACCGCTGTGCCGCCCTGTAAATCATTTACAAGATTGAAATGATTTGTTTCGTACGAACATTATCTTGCATTCCCTCTGTCAGTGCGTATGAGTGGCTGAGAGCTGTTTGTATTTTTAGCCCTCACTTTTGTGTTTTTATTGTGTGCACCACACGCTACATTTGGTCATGCAGCTGTGTGACGGCACTCCGCTCCATAATGCTCGCTGATTTGAAGGCGGAGCGGAGGGAAACAAATTGCTCCTTTTCCACTTCACCGCCGTGGATAATACTCACTCGTTTTCATTGTGACTCTTCTTGGTGGAGCACACGCGCGTAAGGCAATGCCAAATGAAGGCAGTCAGAGCGATAAAAGCCAGCACCGCACCGAAGGACTTGAAGAAAATATCGAGGATGTCCACGTCATCTGCAAGAGGGAACACAGACCACAGCTTAACCGCTGACATTATGAAACTGTACTCGGAGGATTTGATATATGATCATCATGAGGGAAAGGTCGGATTTCCCATGCTGACAATAGATCCTGGTTAGAGTAAATCTGCAAGTATTACGGAAAAGATCCGAGTCCAACTAAAAGCAACGTTTTCAATCATTGCTGATTATGCGGTCAGAAAATTGCATCTGCGGGATTTCAATATCAAGCCGACGAATTTTTGTTCTCGATGCTTTCTGTCTTCTGTTTCATGAGCTCGGGGGGTTTGTTGTGCAAAGTTTGGAGGCGAGAAATAGAGAATATGTGAAATATCGAGCCTCTAATACGAAAGTTATTTTCAAATTCCGTTGCAGAGACTTTCATAAGTTGAGCCGTAGCTTACATTTTTAACCCGGGTAAAATAAAAATAGCTGTCATTCACAAGGACGTGCGGGGATTGCATTCAGGGCTGAGAGGGGACACGATGGGCAATATTTGAATATGCGGGGCAAAAGCAGACAAGGACTCGACGCGGTCCTTGAATAAAAGCCTAATATCCAGGCGATGACGATGCCGCTGTCGCTGTGGACCGGAGGACTGATAAGGAAAATGAAACGGAGTCTGTGAAAGTGAGGACAGGCAGAAATTCATCGCTTGTCTGGCAACATAACGTCGCGGCCGTAATTCACTCTTTCTGTCCATTTGCTGAGAAATGGAGGTGAAGGTTTGTCATTGGTTTTGACGGAAACTGTCGCTTCCTGCATGATTTATTTCATTTGCACTCTTCTATTTTACCCTGGGGTTGAAGTACTACCCGCAGTCCTCACAACCACAAAAGCTTTTCATTGTTCTTTTTGTTGCAGAAAGTGTTCCCAGTGACAAAAGTGCGTGTGCTTGCAAACGTCACTCACAGACGTCCATCCACTGTGAGGGACACTGTGCATGGCCAGCATCGTTCTTCGCTTGACAGTAGTACTCCCCTGCGTCCTCCTTCCTCACCCGCCGGAATTTCTGACGAGACATTTTTTTTTGAGAGAGAGAGAGATGTTTTTCAGTGAAATGACACACGGCTGCACTGTCAACATTATGCAAATTTCCACATTTAAAACCCGGCCAGCTTCTGTGGATTTGAGGAGCATCGTGAACACATCCCCCTCCACTTTCAAAGGAGTGCTGTTCTTGTCGGCTGCTCAGAATGTCGAGATTAGGTGAGCCGGTGCTCAGGGGTCCGGCGGATTCCGGGTGTAAAGGAACAAACGTACATTCAACAGCCCCTTTTGCTTTCTCTCAGTGGAAAAAAAATTACACCATCCTGTGGAATGAGACCAACATTTTTACAAAAGGACCAAACATCTATCCCTGGATTCAGACACGTTGCTGCAGGCGCAGAGGAGAGAGGAGAGGCGTGAAGGGGGAAATTCATTCCTACCAGGCTGCCCGTGTCGGGGTTTATGCTGTAGGTGGAGTTCACAAACTTGGGGCTGTTTTTGGGGTCCTGGGGGAGTTCCTCGCTGTTGTGGAACCAGCTGTACAGCGACGCGGGGAAGCCCTCGTTCTCCAGGCACCGCAGCTCAGTCGATGTTCCCACCGTCACGGCCTCTGGCACGCTGCACCTCGGCACCACGGGCTTCACTGCAAAGACACACGCAGTGAAGATCACCGACGCGGTGTTGTGTCCAATGGTCAGCCCCTTCAGGTGAAGCGCTAACCGCATAACCGACAACGAACAGTTTAAAATGTGTAACGTGAACAATGTGCAGATACTTGCTGCCTGAGCTCTGTGTCATCACTCAGCCGCCACGGGGACCGGGAGTTTTGGAAAGACTAAAGAGCTGTTCCCGTGCCAAAGAAATAAAGCTTCAAAACCGCTAAATGATTACACCCCTGTAGTTTTGAGAACATCTGAGTAACTTGCCAAGGATGCCTTCCAGCAGATCTGGGTCCACTGGCATTCGCTTCCTGCCCATGCAGGATCTCCAAAATGATATTAACACTTCATTAAGCATCACTCCGTCTTCCGACGGCTAAGTATTTAGCATGACCGCGTCTGGTAGATTTTCCTCCGGCTTTAGGTGCCGTGCCGCCTCGCGCTTGAGTGAGCCGCCACCACACAGATCCCAATCTTATAAGTTGGCTGCTGGATATTATTAAAGTATGAGGTCACCGTGTGCGAATATCAATAGGGCTTTATCAGATGTGATTTCATCATCTGCCGGATCACCCCGGGGGTGACAATGTTTCATGAAATCAATGCTCACGTTTTCATTTGCCAGCTGGTTCGCGTCCATTAGCCTGAAAAGCAGTCAGCGACCGCAGGATATTGTGAAAGTGAGCAGCAAGATGGCAGGCATGTCCCTGAATGAACTCCCCCAAGTCGCGCAAAGTCCGGAATTTGGAGGGAGCCGCTTGGGTCTTGGCCGATCTCAGCTGCCTGTTCTCCAGCGAGCTGTCGTTACTTCCGACTGGGCGTATTCTTTCCAACAGGCAGGACACACATACTTGAGACAAGGGCTCGTCTGACCCTTCTGCAGTCGGGCCTTTTGTGAAGCCCGTCACGAAGACGACCGCTCGCTGTTGTTTGTCATGTTTTTCAAACAGCATTCATTTGTTGTAGCTGTTGCGCTTTTTACTGAGTTCCGTGCGAGAGGCGACCCCCCCTGGGATATTAAAAACATCCCGCGACCGGGTGAAAGAGCAAATCCCAGCTCCCTCCGGGGAATCCAACAGTAAATCGCGGGTGATGAAAAGGGAGACGTCCCTAATATGTGTATCAGTGACTTAGTAGGTCCAGCAGTCAAACATATGGGACAAATATCTCTGTGTTTCGGCCGTCCGTGCTTTCACAGTGTACACAACTGTTTGTGTGATGTAATCTTGTAAATTTCCTTTTTTTTGCATATTAGCACGCCTGGATTTTTATTAACCCCAGGCTACGATATTGGACCTTTTTCGGAGATGACATGCTTAGTCACTATGCTAACAGCTGTTGTTTATATGTATCATACCATGGACATGCCAATTTACACATTTGACATTAAAATAACATTTTTATGAAGAAGTACATCACGGCCGACGTTTTATTTTCTACACTATCGCAGTGGTAGTAGTTGTAGTAGCAGTAGTAGTAGTAGTTTTTTACTACTATTGTCAGGAATGTTTCACTCGCTGCAACTACAGGTTTGTTTTTTCGGTCGGGATTAGACATAGAAACTGAATGAATTATCTTTATAACTGGATGTGGTCTTTAGGATGTCGGCTTAAACCAAATGCTTCATATCTAAATCCCCGGCTACAAATGATCCAATCACTGAACTCTTGGCAAGACAGCAAACGCACACTTTTCCTTTAAGAAGAGTGGAGCCCGGTGCCTCCACGGGGTCAGAGACGCCGAAAGCCTGTTGCCTTACCTCTCACCGCAAGACTAATAAGAATCTCATCAAAGTCTCTCTGATCATCAATGGCCGCCACCTCGCAGCGGTATTCTGCAGTGTCTGACCGGGTGGCGTTGTAGATCAGAATGTTGGCTGGCTCTCTGAGCTGCGCTCTGTGCTCCAGGTCCCCTTTTGAGAGGGAGAAAAAAAACAAAAACACTACAACTGCCCATTCAAATACAAAGTGTGACTTCGCGGGTCAAAAACAGATTTGAACGCCAAGTTCTTCCAGGACGCCACTCATTCAGCCTCCAGAGGCTGCTTTGAGGCGCTGTGGTCCAGCGGTTCTTTGCACAAAGAAAGTCTTTCAAAACACTTTACCTGCTATCTTGTTTTGAAAGTACACATAGCTGGGGACGCCATTTTTAATCTTTTTCCATTCAATCCTCGGGTTGTTGGTGGAGATGGATTCTATTAAACAGGTCAGTTCGATAGCTGCAGAGAAACCGGAGTGCATTAGCGCAGCGGCAAAACAGGGAGAAGAAAAGCTACTTTGGCAAAATAGGTTAGTCCAACTTACGCTCAAATTCATTTGCCCACACAATCTTGTCCGTGGTCCGGAGGATCACAGCGAACGATGGCGGGACGTGTACTGCGTGAAAAAAAAAAAAAAAGGAGGAGCACTGAAAGCTAAGTAACGCTGACGGCACTCGGACGTTTCCATGAGCAGACATTCATCAACGGTGTAACAAACACTGGATTATCCACTAATAAACACAGAAGCACCGCAGAGTGTGGAATCCTCAGGGTTTGATTTAAGCGAACCTTTTCTTATGAATACCTTCCTGTGTCTATTTCTAGAAGTTACTATCGGAGGCCAAAGTTTAGCACGCTAATGAACACACACTACAAACAAACGCGCGCGCACACACACACACACACGATGTGCTTGTGGCATGAAGTGACATTGCTTTCTTTGCAGTGCTAAATTGGATAATTATCTGGTTGGTGCTTTAAGGTGAGAAGGGAAGTTCCTACGTTAAATTGCTGCTCCTAAAAATATGACCGTAGGGGCTTTCATAAATATTTAAGGAGTGACACTCTTTATTGTGCTGCATTTAATCCTGCACACTGCTGTTGCAATGAAACGCCAACTAAAGATAAAACGCTGACTTTTAGCTTTATGGGCAGTTGACCGTGTTTTCATGCGCAGTGGAACTTCATCTACGCGGCCCCTCTGGTTCCAGGCACTGTAGCACAGCATACTAAGCATACTGACAAAGGATTTTCGGGGGCTGAACAGTGAAAAGCTTTCAAAGGGCCGAGGCCATCAGCAAACCAGAGTCCGACGGGCTGTTTGGAGGGAAGACACAGTGTAAAGGCAAAAAGCTCCTGTACCAGTTTGACATGTCGCTGTAAAAGGGTGAAAGTCTGATGATTTCCACAAACAAAACCAGAGTGAGTGTTTAAAAATTCACAACTGAATACTGGATTTTGGTCTCAATTGCGTGCCTGGCTTTTTGTGTGTCAACAATTTGAGCCCTGAAACAGAAAAATACCCACTTACATCATCGACCTCCTGGATTAACACCATTACCTTGCCGGGCCGGTCGTCATTTCACCTGCATCTATCCATCTGTTTGTCCAGATGCTCGCAGGATTACACAAAAACTACTTTACCAATTTTCACAAAACAGCGGAGGGGTGGAGCGGCGTCCGCTGAGGGCGGTTGACACAACAGCGCCGAGCGTGAAGTGCGGTTTAAGCCTTTCAGCTCCTTCAGATCGGATGAATGGGATTGAATCCTCTCATGTTTGTGTCGTCCGACATGTCGCGTGTGTCGTCCAGAAGCGGTCGATATCGGGAATAGATGTCCGAAGCATGGATCCGTACGTAATAATCTGCATACTTGTGTTCATACTAATGTTTGTTTCTCCAGGAATCCTTGTGGAGGTACGGTCCCCCCCCCCAAAAAAAGTGCCCTTCTGGTTTATGACACTTCAGTCATCAGACTTTCATGAGGTTGGGTTCGTAAAAATGTATTTTAGTGTTTCGCATTCTTCCCGGGCTTTTTACGGTCCATTCACTGTCGAGGGTATTTTCAAGCTATTACCAGGAAAGTGGTTCAGAGTCAATGGGAAGGATGCTGGAGAATGATGGCGACAGATTAAACAAACAGCATTTTAGAATATGATGTTTTGGTATTCATCACGAGGCCAACGAGGGAGAGCGAATATCTTGCGCCTTTACTAAGCACAGTCACCCATAAATAATATCGTGTTATTGGTGAAACTGGAATGAATAGCACACATTTATTGCTATGTTTCTTTAAACACCAAACGATAGCACCGGGTACCTTCACGATCGCTGAGCGATTTCATTGCGACTATTTTACACCGATAACCAACGTGCAGTCAAGACCCCAATTACAACCAACCAGAAGCATAAAAAAACAACAAAAGATATTCTTCATATTGCTTTAACTCAAAGCATATTGAAGCAACGACCTCGCTTTGCCTCGGGCAGAAAGAGCTCATCGTATCTGCAATTTCCAAGTTTTAAGCTCTAAATTCCGCGCTTGAGTGAAGCCCTCAAAGCGATCTGTGTTATTTGTAAATGTCAGCGTTTAATATGAGGGGGGCTTAATTCACGTATTATGTAAAAATTGGGGCAAACACAATTCCAGCACAAAATAAATTAGCATGGGGGGAAAGAGGGGGTGGGGGGTGGGGGGTTTGTACAAACGCAAATTAAAACTGTCTGCAAATTACAAGTCCAGGAGTACATATACGCTTCCCACAACGTGTCTGACTTTAAATGCTCAATAAGCATGTTGCCACCTTCCACCCGGGCTCCATTGTGTCCCTCTCCCTTCACAAAGTAGTAATTGCTGGGTACACATGCGACTAACTGCTTCCACGCTGAGTAATGAAGGCATTCCCACTCCCGGTGGGGGTGAATAGAGCGCTCCAAAATAAAGGCAGAAATTAGACAATAACAGAGCGCTCGTCTCTGCGAGACGGTACCCTCGCTTTTCCTGCAGCGCCGTGCGCTCTGACTAACAGCGAGGAATTTATTTGAATCACAAGTGACCATAACGTACACTGTATGCCTCGGAGCGCGGCGGAATGGAGTTAGCATATATTTGATGCATGGCCTTGAAGTGATGAAAACATGGGCTCTGCCAAAGCATCTGGTGATATCAGCACAGCTGCGGACACTGATGAGATTTGACTCCCAGGTCTCAGCTTCCATCTTTGTTGCTGACTTTCCCACCCTGTACGACGAGAGCTATTTTTACCCCAGCAGTGACTGGACATCCTGAGAGACGCAAGGAGAGTTCATCCAATAAACAGTCTCCCGGCATATGTTCGTACAGACTTTAAACTAATCGTGACATTGTTTAATGCGCAGCTGGGGACGTAGAAGCGCGGGCCAGGAATACAATGCAGCCAGGGCTTTTCTCATTTCCATAGGAGAGGACAGGGAGGGACACGTATGTAATGCTCTCAGCAGAGAGCTCGATTCGGGGATATTTGATAGAATCGGAGTATCGAAATACAGGCATTTAGGACTCTCACAGCTATCATCATTTCACCGATTGCAACACAAGATGGCGTAACGTCATTTCACACACATCGCACACTGTTTAAGCAATAAAATGTGTTTTGGTTAGCGGAGCACTGTCACGCCTCAGAGAACCCTCAGCGGGGGTGTCCCACCAGCTGACCCTCGCCACTCTTTGGCCAAAACTGTCCAAAAGAGAGGATGTCATGACTATCTGAAGAACATTTAAGGTTAAAATAGAGTATTTACACAAACAAACAAAAATGGAAAAACTCAATTATATGACTTCTCATCTGCAACCCCCCCCCCCCCCCCCCCCCCCCACACACACCATCTCATGAGCAGAGAACGCGGAAAATGCCAC
>CAAKHD010005576.1:70301-81025 GCA_901007705.1 Fistularia tabacaria
CCCCCCCGGGGTGGGGAGGGGGGGGGGGGGGGGGGGGGAATCAAAAAGGCGGGGGGGAAAATAAAAAAGGGGGGGGGGGGGGGGGGGGGGGGGGGGGGGGGGGGCTGCGTGATGGTCCGCGCTTGCACTTTCACGACGGGAGTTCAACAGCCCTGGAGACGGTCGACCCACGTCCGAGGGTTGGAGTGATGCAGCTGCTGAAGTCAGAGGGAATGCGGGGGTCAAAGTCATTTTCAGGAGGGCCACATCAGCATAACGCTATCAGTATAAATGTAACTAAATGTAACCAAATGTAATGTGAAACAAATGTAACTGCTCCTTAATGTTAAATAACCCCGAATTTATGACTCATTCAAATCCAAAATGTTACACATACATTTGCATAGATGCAAAGAAAATGACGTTTACTAGTTGCTAACATAAATCCAACATGCTGGTTTTTCTCCTCGAAGGACGAGCATGTTTTCGTCTTTCTGTCTTTGTTGAAACATTCTTCCATCTACATGTACTTTTCTCTGCCTGGACATTCAGGGATCATGCACGTTCCTCGATTCCACTTGTCGAAAAATGGCATTGAAGTGGATCCGCTGCGATCTAATGGCGGGATGCCGTCACTTCACGGGGAACGTGACCGGCATGAATTGTGGGAATTGCAGTTTCTGATCAATGCACGCGTTTGACTCATTCATTTTAAGACAGTCAGACCTTTTAAGACCTTCTGGCGGGCCAAGTGGAATGAGGCGGCGGGCCACGTTTTGCCCGCGGGCCTTGAGTTTGACACATGTGCTCTGAGGGGATTGTCAAGAGTGGGGGTTCGTGGAGTCACACAGGAACCAAAATGCATGGGAATTATCGGTGGGTTTGGGAAGAATGTCAATATAAATCTAAAAGTATTCCTGCTCTTAGAAACAGTCAGAAATAAATGGATTTAGTCCTCCAACTTACAGAAAACTTGGACTTGTGCTTCATATTTTGCAGAAACTTAGACATATAGTGGACTGAGTGGCAGTAGGTGGTTGGACTCCCACAGGAAGCCTTTCTGTGTGGAGTCTCCACGTTCTCCCCGTGTTTGCGTGGGGTTCCTCATAGAGTTCAGTCCACAAACATGCAGCAGGTTCCTCGGGTGTCCCGACACGTAAATGTCTCCATGGCATCTGAATTAGAGGGAGAACGGACACTGTTTTCAAGCTCTCTTCAAATGAAGCCCGTGTTTTGCCTGAAAATCCATTAGCGGCAGAAACGTGCGGTGAGGTTGGTGGCCGGTGAGGCACTGACTTCATCAACATCACAATACGTGGCTCTTGGCAGCTGTTTTATGATGGCTCAGCACAAGAAACCAGGAACACACATGCAGTTGTTCATCAAAAAAACACTGTACATTGAAAATGTAGTTCACAGAGCAAAAAGTAAAAACACTTAAATAGCGTTAAAACATTTTAATAGCAACTTAGAGAGAGACAGCGATCTGGTGTTAGTGCAGAGTACGCCAGCAGTCAGCCGGCATTGAGGCTCGACAGTCCTTGGGCTCACTGAACATCTCCGTTCAGTATTTGAGCAGCAAATGTGAAAATCCAGCGGTTTTGAATTAAAAACAATCTAAAACTGGTGAAGTTCAAAGAAAAATACCTTTTTATCGAGCAAATCACTGATCAATAGAACCATTCAATTCCTTTTTTTTCATTTTACATCTTTTTCTTTTCTAAGATTAGCAAGTGAGGCACCGCCTCTCCTGCCTCCCCTGACCGTACGCCTCTGAGCTGCAGCATGGAGAACGAAGGGCAAGAAATGCAGAAACCCCAAACTGCAACATCGAAATGCTGCTTACGTGTGTGTATACGTGAGTGAGCGTGTGTGTGTGTGTGTGTGTGTGTGTGTGTGTGTGTAGGGGGGGTAAAAAAAACAAAAAAAAAAACATCCGTGCCTGTAAGACCACGTTGTGGGCTGACACAGAGCAGCCTGAAGGGCATCGGGGCGGAAGATGGACGTTCGCAGACAGGAAGCGCCTCCTGCTCTGCAGGCTGTCCTCATGTCCTACGAGTCACAACCTCTTCGATCACAAGCAGCTTCCGTCCGACGCTTAACCGCTCTGCAAAGACGCGAGTAAAACCATGATCATGCAAAACAGCAGAAGCAGAATGATGTAAAAAAAAAAGAAACCGAGAAGCTTGACATTTTTTGAATTTTTGCATGTGAATATCTGCCTCCCCCGCGAAGGTTGTATCCTTTAACGTTATTCTGATGTCATCAAAAGGTCCCCCCTTTTCAAGCTAATCTCATTGGATTTTGTGTTTCATGTGGTGTCCCTATTCATCAAAAAACAGATGCTTTCCGAGTTTCCGAGCGCCGACCAGCAGGTGGCGGTGCACAACCAGGATTGGCCGCAGCCGCTCTCCTCCAGCGGTACTGCACCATCTCATGGAGACGTTGACCAGCTGGACTGTGCTGATATCCACGCACAGATTAGTACTTCTCCAGGAAACCTCATGTGCCGAACGAGGGGGGGGGGGGATAGTAATTGATACCGGGTAAATCTTAATCAACGTGCCGAGTTGGAAGAAATGCAGCGTGGATTTCTGGGAGTGAAATCGTCCGATCAACGCACAGAAAAACCTGAAAATTAATATACAAATGACCTGCCATTTTGTATATTCCTCAGCAATCAGGGGATCTTGGCCGCCTTTCATTGCAGTGTTGGTAGTGTGGGTTGCTAGGCAATCACTCCGCCGTGACAAGGTTCTTCAGCCTGCCCTTTGTTGCGTCTCACAGAAAATTTGAGGATTTAATTGTCTCCGATGCAGATGCGGCAGGGCAAGAGAGAGACGTTTTAAATGTGGAACTGTCTGATGGGCGCCGCATCCGTCCAAAGGACCGGGGCTTTGAAATACTGAGAAGGGAAACGGGAGAATTCGGGTCCCTCATTGTTCGTCCGCACAAAGCGATTTCATGCTGAGGCCGAATCAGTAAGGGATCATTATGCACGTGCTACTTGTTCACACATTCATTCATTCCTTCTGGTGCTAAGCTGTCGTGTGAGGAGCCCACCGTTGTTGCTTATTCTCCTTTAAATAATCAGCCCGTTGAATATGCATTCTGACTCCCATTGTCAAAACACGGACATATAAGGACGTTTGAAAGGATCGCGGCTCGCTTATCCACCTCGGACGCAGGAGTTTCCACCCCTCGGTGTTGCGAGGAAGGTCTGATGTGGACCGGAGTGATTCAGGTGAGGCGCAGACATAAGCACAGGATATTGCAATGGCGGCATTCAATATGCTGGAAAATGTGCAGTGAAATGAAAGTTATGACACTCAGTTGCAGACTGAATTAATGAAAGACGTTGCTTCTTTTGTGTGAGCTTTGACATTTAAAGGATATTAAGGAGCGCGGCGCCCAAATTTCCACCCTGTTCCATTGTTAGCGAGGTGATGCGTTTGAATCAGAGCGCAATACGGACGGATGCTGAGAGATCATTTTCCGTTTATCTATGTCCGCTATTCTATTTACTTATTTATTTGCTTTCGATCAAAACAGGCAGTTGGGGTTAGGATAAGGGTTTAACTCATCTTATCTTCCAGGATTTCTCTGAAAAGATCACGTAAAGGGATTTTATGATGTCAATATTGTAAAACTAGCATTAATCTAATATACTTTTAATCATCCCCACGCAGCTCATTCACTCGCAACTGCGATTACACAGTATAGATGAAGCATTCATATGCCATGCTATTTGTTATCCTTATTTTCATCCTGCTGCTCCTGCTGATGACGATGATTGCTGTTGTTGTTAAAATCCAGACGTTTGATTGGATGTTGCAGAAGACGGGGCAACTGGAACCGGAAGCATAATCGCACACCTATTTTTGGAACCGCCGCACCAAACGGCCGAGTCGGCGTACGTATCCGAACCCGTTGTGTCTCGCTGCACGTCCCTAAGTTAACGGCGGCGACATCGCTTTGGCTCATCAGTGAATGAGGCACTTAAACACAGGATCTGTGCGCTCTGTCACCGAGACAAACGGCTCATGGGTGGGATGGATAATGGTGGTCCGGGTCTCGGGCGAATCAAAGAAATGCTAATGTGCTCTCTCCACGCATGCTCATCGGTCGTAACTGTCCGGGGCTCTTTGATGGATATTTTTTCTCAACGTAAGACAAACCCCATCGCTGCAGCTGGTCGAGCTGGACGTTTTCCTCTTCTCTCGATGCTTTTGATACCAGACGCGCTTTTCTTATTGGATTCTGCCATTTTGGCGCGCTCAGAATGCACGCCGTGCACTATGCAAATCGCAGCTGACACAAACTTGGCTTCGATTTCCATAAATGAGCTGCAGTCAGAAATGTCAGTGCGGGCCCCCAGGACGCAGGAGGGGCCTCGCGAAACAGCTTGAGGTTCATGTCGGGAAGCGGCGCGCGTCGTCGAATCACACAAGCCAATGGAAACGGCAAATCGGGGCGGATCCGATCTTCACAACACAACGGTCCATCGGGCACTGCAATATCGCAACGCCAAAAAAGGAAACAAAAAAAAACATTAATTCGTTTATCTGTGCATTCATTCATTCATGCATTCGTTCGTTCGTCCTCTGCGCCACTTCTCCTGCAGCCAAGGGGGGTGGGGGCGGAGCCTTTCCACGCCGTCCACGGTCACAGGGCCACCTATAGAGACATGCAACCATTCACACGTCTGGACAACCAAGGCTCTCCAGGGAAGCTCCTGCATGTTTTTTGGGCTGTGGGAGGAACCCGGAGGAACCCCGCGGAGACGCAGGGAGAACTCCACGCAGAGGAGACTCCGCGCAGAAAGACACCCCTCGCAGAATTCAAAGACAAAAACAACAGGAGTCACGGCAACGCACGTGAAGCTCTTCTCTTGAGCGGGTCGGTAAAGTGGCCTGGGCTTCACCCTCATCGCTGCTGAGTCTGACCTTCCCCCCCCCCGTTCTCCGCACGTCCAAGTGCAGATGTTTTTCTTCCCTTCTGACTCCTCCAGCGCTCCGATCCGCTGCATGAATCACTTCCTCTCACCGCGCTGCGCTCTCATGTCGTTCCCAAGGACGTGAACTTTCCGAAACAAACTCCAAAGCTTCCTAATGCCGTCGGCCTGCAGCAAAGAGCATCGCTTTCACGCCGCATGATGATGTGCGCTATATAAAGAGTCGGGAATCATCAGGCTCTGCGACTTCAACTCCTTTTGCACCGCGCTATTAATAGGCTTCACGAGAGGGTTGAAAGACAGCGCGATGCACAGGAGGGAGAGAAGACTTCATCATCTCGACGCGAGGAGACGGCGCTCCTTTACATCAAGGCTTCGCCCTCGTCAGTTCTCTACCACCGCGCAGCTGTCTCGGTATTCACGCTATTTTGATTCGATTACGCATTAAATCAACTACCTCAGGTTGGCTTGAAAACACATACCTGTCCAGGGGAATGAGATACCATAGCAACCGTATAGGCCTTCTGAAGTCTCACAGCACTCTAGAATATATTTAATGACAGCCGCGATTGGTGGAACGTCAGATAGAAGGATTAGCCCACCGTAGATGTTCACCCTTGGAACACACGCTAAGCGTGCAGCTGCCATTCAGTGCGCAGGAACAAGCATTCATTCATTCGGCCGTGGATCTATTCCAGCTGTCAGCGGACGAGAGGCTGTCAATCACGGCGCCACATCGAGAGACATCCGACCATTCACCCTCTCATTGGCACGTCTGGACAATGCAAGGAACCTCCTGCATGTTTTGGGACTGCGGGAGGAACGCGGAGGACTCCACGCAGAAAGGTCTCCTGCTGGGGAATCCAACCAGGGTCCTTCTCGCTGTGAGGAGGAAGCGCTGCGTCACCGTTCCGCCTGCAGGAACAAGCGAATGAAAAAACAAGAAAAACGCTGACCATCCAGTCATTAATGATTTTGCAGGCGGATCATCCGGACTGGCTGCTGGAGGACACTCATCCTGACCGGTGCCCCTCCTCTTTCTTGGACAGCTAAGCGATAACGTGAGGCCCGAGTGTCGCTTCAATGCTTGCATGAGGGCGACGGTGACAGAAGCCACTCCAAGTTCCATGACAGGAGACGACGGACGCGTTTAATATTCGTCTGATTTGATGAATTTGGAGTTTTTCCCATCATTTCGGCCCACAAAACATACGTGGACACAAGTTATGAGCACTCTTTGAGAGTATTAATAATCACAACAAACACATCATACCTTCATTCTCTCTCGCAGACACTGTGGATATTAACAAAATCCCATTTTCTGCCTTCTGTTCCCAGTCCTTCCTCCAAGGCAGAGGGATGATTCATATCAGCCAAATTACATTATGTCTGCCAGTTTTGCTGATAGTTTAGTCACTCATACAAAGAGTTTTACTACTGACACATCAACAACATCCATGTTGTCCCGCTCCCAACATCACGCTTGCTTCATAGCGATATTCAAGTCGCACGATGCAGAATCACAGCAGCTACTGTCAAATAATAGAACGAGAAGGGTATTTTTTCATTTCATCCTCGTCTGTTAACAATTAAATATCATTTCACTCGACATGTGGACGCATTTCAATCATTGCAAAACATAAGAACGATGATGCCAACAATAATGCTACGAAGGCTAATCGTGCGTATTAGGACATTAATATCAAAAATCACAACCACAACCATAATCATAATAGTAATCATAATAACAAGCATAACCATAATCATGATAACTGCTTTGATGATAATGATCGTGCAAACAGCTTAACTAGTACTAGTGCAAACAATATAATATTGTCATATTGTTATAATATAATAACAACAATAACAACAATAATAATGATGATAATAATAATAATAATAATAATAATAATAATAATAATAATAATAATAATAATAATAATAATAATAATAATAGTAAAAATAATAAAAAATAATGACCATGATAACGGCTATAATAATAATAATAATAATAATAATAATAATAATAATAATAATAATAATAATAATAATAATAATAATAATAATAATAAAGATAACAATCATGATAACTGACATGATGATAATAGTGCTAATAACGTGAATAATTCTGATTTGGATGCTGATAACAATGCTAACAATAACAATACAATATTTTTATAATATAATAATGATAATAATAATAATGATGATGATAAAGGTGTACAAGACAGTGGTGAGAGCAGAGATGCTGTATAGTCTAGAAACAGTGACCAAACAGTGACGAAAAGTCAGGAGGCAGAGCTGGAGGTGGCAAAGATGAAGACCTGGAGGTTCTCTTAGGAAGTGACCAGGATGGAGGAATGAGTCCATCAGAGAGACGGCACATGGTAGATGTTTTGGAGAGAAGGTCAGAGGCGCCATAACCAAAGATAAGAGTGATATCAGCATATTTAGACACAATGAGATGTGTATTACTTGAGCATCTTTTAAAAAAAACACATGGATATGACAATGAAATCTGCGACTGACAGGGGAGGAGACTCCCTGGTGTTACACACTGCTGACTACTGCTGGTCAACCAAGGGCACTGTAGATCGAGGAGGGCGATAGCGCCTGACATGCGGGCCGTATGAAAGCCCGCATGATGAGACGTGCTGCTGAACATCTGTTCTGCAGCTGGTGTGCATGACATCTTGTTCGGTGCGGGCCGGTTAGCCAGCTACAGGCTGACTGGCTGAGGCTGAGTGTGTACGCATCCATATGTCCATATGTTATGTTATGTCAGATACTGTAGATAGATAGATAGGGGGTCTCCGGTTTCTTCCCCACAGTTCCAAAAAAATGCAGAAAGTTCATGGAGACCCTGAATTATCCAAATGTGTGAATGGGAGGGTGAATGGTCGTAAGCCTCCGGCGCCGCTGCCGCGACCCCGAGTGCAGGATAAGCATGCTTTTGTCTAATCGCGGTCGTCCGACAAGTCCAAACATTTTTAGAAAATAATCCCGACGATCCCGAGCAGCTCCACTCATCCCCGCTGACTTTAAAATCTATCTTTGCCATCTTACGCTGCATATTATAAACTCACCCATCACCGTTAGCACGCTTCTAAGCTAATAGTTTGGTTGCATAAGAGATTATCTTAGCTATTCTTATTTTTCTTAATACCCCCTGCTAGCAGGAAGCCCAACAGTATGATGAAGAGGAAAAAAAAAACTGAAAATAACTCACTAAACTCTTCTTTGGGGTCCACAATCTGCAAATAATAAACAGGAGTGGTCCTGTCTCACCGCCTTGAGCGCATGAATTCCCGGGGTAACCTCTTGGATTCCGCCTTTTTCTTTTTTTACTCTGGGATTGATGCATATCCAGATATATCCACTCCACCTCTTCAACCTCTACCCAGTCAAATACGAGGTAACGTCCCGAACTCGCCGAGTGTTTTCAGACGTGGCAGCAGGTGTGAGAAGCTCCACGATGCTCTCGGACTGACCTGCCTTCCAGCTCCTGCGTTCGTGTCATATGAGGTCAGTCACCTCCATCGTCCCTTCAGGACCAGAGTATCTGGAGCAGGGGTGTCAAACTCAATTACACAGTGGGCCTAAATTCAAAAGTGGGACAAAGTCGCGGGCCAACATTGATATTTCTTGAAAAAAAATCTTCCTCCACATATAACAATGAACCTGAATATGGAACTGAATACGGAACCAGCAAAGCTCAATACCAGACAATATATAACTTCATATTGCACACATGCAAAATGGAAATTCAAATTAAAAAACACATCCATGGCGTTCATTTCTTAGATAAAAATTAAATAAAAGTCGTATTTTTATTTGCAGCCTTCTGGATTCAATTTCAACAGTAACCTTTTTCCACAGACTAATAATAAATGTAAAAAAAAACTGTTTTCTGTCTTTCTTTTCGTTATTTTGGGAGGATTAGCCAGTGTTAGCATAAGGTCATGATGACTGCTGTCACCAGAGGAGAGGGTCTTCATGGGTACTGTTGTGATTTCTGAACACCAGCAAAGCACTCTGGGATTTGTAGTACGAGCAGTACATGCACTGTAGGCTAGAATAGCGTCAGACCAACGCTAATAGTCATTAGGTATGGCTTCAAGGGCCAAACAGAATCACACTGCGGGCCAAAGATCAGCGGTCCCCAACCTTTTTTGCGTCATGGACGGGTTTAAATGTCAGACGATATTTTCACGGACCGGCCTTTAAGGTGTGGCGGATAAATACAACAAAATCAAATGATACGACCGGCATATAATAAATCCAATAATGAAGGTGAATCCACTGTGGGTGCAACTTTCTCAGCAGCGTCCTGGTGACACGGAGCCACCATCATAACGTCCTCCGAGCCTCACACTCTCTGCTCGTCATGCCAAAGGTTAAACACGCCTTCAACATCAGATCCAGCACAAGAACAACTAGAAAGTGATAAATACAACTACCCTGCGCAAAGAAACTTCCAGAAGACCTTTGTTTTCTGTTCCTTCTGCTAGCTTGGGGGTTTGAATTTAGCGGTAATGTGCTACGTGTTAGCGGGCGGCGCGGCCCCTTTAAGAAGGTAGCCGATGCAGGTGAGACATGTGAGCGAGGGAAAGCATCTTCACATGCGTCCACAGTGAGTCACAGACAGATGCGTCGCAGAGAATCCGCTCATTTTCCAAAATGAAACATCACAAATAAAATGGAAACCATGCAAGTTTTGTATTCTTTTCTGTGCGATCTGATGATCTAGATGTCCACAGTGTCCCACTCGCAGCTGTACATTTTGTGGCAGTGAAACAGGAAATGCATTTAATAGCCGTCATTCGTAGATGGTATTTTATCTTTCTTTGTCAGAAGATGATTTCTTAGCCGATCCTGTCGTACTTTATCGCGTTTTAATGTGCAGGTGTGTCTGCGTGGCCCGCCCATCCCCGGCTGTGATTGGTCGAGAGGCGGGGTTCACCCTGGATCCATCACGGGGCCGCAAGCAGAGACAATCACTGACAAGCCTGGACAACTGAGGGTCTCCAGTGAACCTCCTGCGGCGGGAGAACCTGGAGGAACCCCTGCAGAAAGGCTCCGACCTCTCGTCGATTTGTTCTGTCTGCGTCTCTGTTGCATAACTTCTAGCGTACGACGACACGCGGAGTTTGTGTCACTGGAGTTACTGCTATCTTCTAGGTGGCCCTGCTCGGGGGCCTCTGAGGTCCAAGTTTGAGCCCCAGATATTGGGAGACACGGAGAAGTGTGACTGTGGAGCCTGAAGGGCTGAGTTTCCAGAGATGACCTTCACAGGCGGCGGCTCTCGGCGGCTCCCACCGGCCGCCGCTCGGACGCTGCTCCTCAGACACTTCCGTCTGCGCTCGCCGTGCACCGGCCTGACCTGCTGCAGCTCCAACCACGCAGGCTCAGGAGGACAACAGCCTGCTGTGCAGCACCGGAAGAGGGAGAGCACACACACACACACACACACACACACACACACACACACGCTACTACTGTGTGCTAAAGCAGGTTAACAAGGAGGGGAAGAAGTGTGCACGGTGACGATATTACTGAACAGCAGAGATGTTTGAAATGACAGCAGAGGGAGGAGGGTGCGCGCGCGCGCACACACACACACACAATTCAATTTTGCAAGCTATAGATCCCGGATGCATGACACCCCCCCCCCCCCCCCCCCCCCCCCCCCCCGCCCCCGGGAAAAGGGGGGGGGGGGGGGGGGGGGGGGGGGCGGGGGGAGGGGCGGGGGGGGGGGTGGGGGGGGGGGGGGGGGGGGGGGCGCGCGGGG
>CAAKHD010005578.1:0-21036 GCA_901007705.1 Fistularia tabacaria
ATCCTTTGATTTGCCTTTGCCACCTCTATCTTTACCTTTCTCAATGCCTTTCTCAACTCCTCCCTGAAAACCATACAGCACTCCTCCCCTTTCAGCTTCCACCACTTTGTCCTCTGCTCTGCTTTTGTCCTCTTGATCTTCCTTGTCATCAGAGTCATCCTGCAGACCGCCATCCTATGCTGTCTGGCTACACTCTCCCCTACCACTACTTTGCAATCAATGATCTCTTTCAGATGACCTTGTCTATACAAGATGTAGTCTACCTGCGTGCTCCCACCTCTGCTCTGATAGGTTACCTTATGCTCCTGTCTTTTCTGGAAAAAAGTATTTATTACAGCCATTTCCATCCTTTTTGCAACGTCTACCACCATCTGTCCCACTACATTCCTATCCTAGATACCAAACCTGCCCATCACTTCTTCATCACCTCTAATGCCTGCATTGAAGTTTGCCCCAATTACCACTCTCTCATCTCTGGGGATATTCTGCATCAATTCATCTAACTTATTCCTCAACTTCTCCTTCTCCTCTCACTCACATCCTACCTGTGGGGCATAGCTACTAACAACATTGAGCATCACACCTTCAATTTCCATTTTCAGACTCATAAGTCTGTCTGACATTCTGTTCACCTCCAGAACATTCCTAACAAACTCCTCCTTCAAGATAACTCCTACTCAAATTCTCTTCCTGTCACTACCATGATAGAACAACTTAAAACCTCTCCTAAGCTTCTAGCCTTGCCACCTTTCCATTTGGTCTCCTGGACACACAGTATATCCACCTTCCCTCTCTGGATCATGTCAACCAACTCTCTACCTTTTCCTGTCATCGTCCCAATATTCAAAGTCCCTACTCTCAGTCCCAGACTCTTGTCTTTCCTCTTCTCTCTCTGCTTCCGAACACGCCTTCCTCCTCTCCTTCTTCGACCCACAGTAGCCCAATTTCCACTGGTATCCTTTAGGTTATCGGCACCAGTGGCAGTCGTTGTTAACCCAGGCCTCGACTGATTCGGTATGAAATTTTTAGGTTCGATTCGCATATTTGGTTTTGGCAAAAGTTTTACGCCCGATGCCCTTCCTGACGCAACCCTCTGCATTTATCCGGACTAGGGACCGGCTCAGGGAGACACTGGCCTGTGCTGCCCGGAGGCTGCATTCATCTCAATCAAGCTTATGACACTTCAATTTAAAGAAGGTCTGGACCACACTGTTGAAAATGATTACAAAAACCCAGCATGCCCCCATGACCTAGCACTTGGCTACAGTGGGAGGGGAAAAACTGCCCCTTCCAGGCCAGAAATCTCTGGAAGATCCAAGCTCAGTTGGGTTGGGGAAGGAAGAGAGAGAGCGTGAGAATGTTTTGTAAAAAATAGAAGCACACTCACAGAACCCATTGCAGCAAGTTAGAACATATCGAACTGTTTCACAATGATTCACAGGAGTGTCCCGAGTTTCTGAAAATGTAAGCGATGCTTCTGAAGTAGGCAAAAATACGGTTCGTGCACATGCGTCCGTGGACTTTTTCCTCAGAAGACCGGCCTTGCGTGCAGACGAAAGTCGCATACAACCCACTGGCACTGATGTCTGTGTCTGCCGCCAACACAACCACAAAGTTGCTCAATCGTTACTCCAGGCGTGGACGAAGCCTGCCATTGAGATTAATGTTTTGGGGAGGGTTTCCTCTGAGAACCCCTAAAAAAAGATCTAAGAGTGAAAACAGCGCCCTCGGCTGCGAGGAGATTTAGACGTCATGAAACTCTGTCTGGGCTGTGCCTCTTTATCAAGAGCTGGTGTGACCGGCACTCACAGCTCTAAGCGCTATGTTTCAAGACACTTGGTTAAAGATAGCCATAGACAATGCTGAGCAACCAAGACGACAGCCCCGACCTCTACTTGTTCCACAAATTCAACGCTTGTTTGAAACCACGTTCTGTTTCTTTGACAAAGGCCCATTCGAGTCCAATCTCTTCAGGGCATGGTGAGCCTGCAAAACCAAAGCTATTTTCATTTCTAAGACAGTGACTGAGATGGGTGCAGTATATCTTGCCCAGCTGGGAAGTCCTCACTGCGTGCTACAGATGGACCATGGGCCGCGGCCACTTGAGGCACTTGTCTTTCGGAGCCTGAGTGATGTCCTCTGCCTTGGCCAAAGAAACTCAATCATCATCCATGATAGCTTAATGAGCCATGACCATAACCTCTCTTGTTATTTGGTGGCACTGTCAAAAGATTTCAAATAGCTGGAGACGTCATCTAGGAAAGCCTTGACCATTTTTCAAACATTGGTGGAGAAACTCTGGGGGCTTCGGACAGGAGTGGCACGCCGTTGTGTTCAGGTACTGGACAGCGAGAATACTGTCGTGCAAACGAAAGCGAAAGGCCTTTCTGAGTTGTTCTCGCACCAGCTGCCGGGTCCGAGGGACGGATGCAGGAGTTGTGACGGAAGCAGGGACGGGGCATCCTCGGTGCATCTCAATTCAAAGGACACTCGTCCCCAGATTGCAGAGTTCAGGGCAATCCAGCTAAACTGACTCAAAGACATTTAGTTTGATTATTATTGCTGTGCAGCTGCTGCTGGCATTTTTTTTTTTACATGTTTTTTTACTGGAACAAAGGCTGGTTGCCATTAAACACAGCCGTGGTTACAATGTGACCTGTCTCAGTCTCTGCAACAGTACTGCTGGGTGATTATACACAAACTCTTTTGAACTGTCCCCTCCCCTCTTTTCCCGTCTCCCTCCTTTCCGTCCAAAGCTGTGACTGGACAAATGAAGTAATTTAGGTGTAGGCGTATGCTGCAGCCCCAATGTCGGCTTGCTAATATAAAAAACCTCGGCTTGAAAAGCTTCAGAGAGAGCAGATCTACCACAATGGAACTCAAGCTAATTGGGCAGGAAGGTGCCTGCAGGGAGGTTGGGAAAAACATGAGCGAGGACAAGTCTCTGCTCATCCTCCTCAAACACTGCCAGGAAATGAAGCAACAGGAGCTGCGTCTCAGACTCCTCACTCTGTTTATGCTGTTCAGCTGCTCGGGGGTGTTCACCCTTGCAATGCTCAACAATTTCAGACACCAAGCCAACGAATTCAGCGAAAAACAGGTGAATATTACAATATTTCTTGTTCATCCTCACAGAGCTTGGTTGTGCCAAAACCAATTTTAGAGCAAAGCCCAGTGACAGACGCTGGTGCATTCGAGGTATGCAGGTATTTCATGTTCTGCTCAGCTTTAAGGTACAGTAGAACCGTGGCTTTTTGAGTCCATCAACTTACAAGTTTCTCGAGATGCGAGCCATCGCTCGGTCAGTTCATGATGCGAGCCGAGATCTGACTTACAAGCAAGCGGGACGAGCGTTTGACGCAGAGGAGGCTGCGTATTGTTTACCTATCCATGAGGAGATGGAGAATTTGCCGTCAGTGAGATACCGTGACCGAGAGCATCATCTGTGAGAAGGCACGACACATTAAATTCAGTTTAAAGGAAATTAAGTTTAACTCGGTGTAGCAAAGTATGCAAGTCAAATTTAGCAACAAATTGTAGCATTGAGTGTGTAGGTAAGTCAAGTGTGTAAGTTAAGCGGTAAAACAGGAGATGAAAAACTACCCAAACCTCCTCCGCCGATCTCCTCCGACACCACTGGCATTTTCGTCCGATCTTCAAAATTAACACACTTCATAAAACCAATTGATTTCCTGACATTCTCTTTTACGATGCATTACTGCTTTTCATACATTATTTTTAATTGATAAAAAACGCTTTTCTTATTTAAAGCACGTGACATATATGGGGGGCTGGAACAGATTAATAACGTTTCAGTTAATGTCAACGGGGACGTTTAATTTGATATACGAGCAAATTGAGTCACGTGCTTGGTCACGAAACGAACTAAGCTCCTAAGTCGAGGTTCCACTGTACTTTTTCATCAAAGCTGCTTCTTTTATAAGGGAGAGCTTGATTGAAGCTTAGATTTTTGTTCCCTTGTGTTTTTGAGCGGTCATTCTTTCAGTGCTCTACATCTTCCCCAGATAGTTGCACACAGTGTCAGTAGAATGGATTATAACTTCGGACAAAATACCTCATCAAGTGAGACCACAGAGAAGTCATTCTTTACTGTCGCTGTGAATTCAACTGTGCGTTAACTCTCATTCTGATATAAAGAAGTGTACATTCACCGTCTCAACTAAACCTGGTCCGGAGTTGTGGCAAAGCAATCGGCTCCTTCGCACTAATATGACAGAATATTTCCAGCTTATTCTTTGAAATAAAATATCGACAAAATCTCCACAAAGGTTTTAGTAATCAAACCAAGCCTTGGTTTTTACTTGTGTGTACAGAAGCTTCACAAATTACAGTGCGTAGATTTTTAACTGGGAAACCACATTTTCAATCACAGAGTGTCATGATGCAGCCTTTGGACATGACTGTCTGAACCTGACATATGCAAATTCTCACATTCCAGAGGGAAGCTCTCAGCTTTCAAATGATATGGACTCAGTGGAGCCAAAGAATAGAATAAAACCCAAAAGTGTGATAAAGGTGTTATGTTCAAGGGTTTTTGAAATATCATACCAGCACATTGTTTAGTCATGGTAAATGGCAAAAGAAATAAATGATAACACTTGGTTCCCTATCTCCAAGACTGTCCCAGATGTGCCACCTCTTGGTTACTCCACGCAGCAAGCCAAAGACTCTTCAGGTATCTTATTTGTTTTGTTATTGTGATGCATGGATGCTTTCCAGGGATCTAGATCAAAACAGAAATTATGAAACACATGTTGTGTTTATTTTTGTGTTTGTTTTTCTCAGGAAAGGAATTGAATTAAACTTGTGAGATACTGCGATGCATAAAATGACTGAGATAATAAACTTTAAAAAATACATGAATATATATCAAAGAAAATGTATGTATGAAATTAAGTTTAAACATTTTAGCAGTTAATCAGTAAGAAATGACCAAAAATGTGAAAAATCACCAAATTAGCTTTGTTTTAATGCAATGAGAAAAATCGGAGATGCAAATGTGAATAATTATTTTTAAATCTAATCTGAAACACGTGAGTCTTTTTTCCTGCATGACATCATCTGGTTGGTGACTGGAATAGTTTTGATTATGACATCGGACGATGTCCAGGGCTGCATGTTTGAAGCGTTGTCTTAAAGGTCTTTTCTGTTTGTGGAAATGCCATCTGTATCATATCAAGGATACTTCTTTTAGAAAATATCCAAAAGAAAAACATCCCTCGTGTTGGGTGTAACAAGAGAAGATCTGGATTTTCTGCAACGCCACTTGCAACTAACATAGTTCTGAATCCCCCTTCTCACACAGACTGGATTCAGAAAAACAGGACAAGATTACGTATTGATGTCGGTGAGTTCCTGTTTACTGATCTCTGCACCGTCACCTGCGTCTCCCTCAGCTTTACATCAGTGCTGATCAAGCACTGATGTAAAGATGGAGTAGAAATGGAGTTTGCATAGAAATGGAGTTTGCATGACATGTGTGGCATCCACATTCTTAAAATGTCAGACGGTGACTTTTTCGTGCCGAGTCCACCTTCGATTTACGCACCAGGTCAAATCTAAGATCGGTCCTTGTAACTCTGTCCCCGTGTTTTCTCCCACTTTTGGACTGAATCCCTTCTGCAGTTCAGGTCTTTGCTCCAAACACCTGAACCATCAAAAAGACCCTCTCTCCCTGCCTGCCCTCTGTAATTGTAGCTCAGTGGACATGTTTTTTTTTTTTCTCTTTTTTTTTTTTGTGTTTCGTGGCACAGGCAGACTCCCAGGCAACAATGTGATACTCCCGTATCCGTTGGATGGACATGTCACATTGTATACGTGGACGATGAACCCTTATGTGTATTGTTAAATGATAGCATACGAGCTCGAAAGAAGTGTTTTCTCATCAATGCCTTTTAAACATCAAACTGGTGGGAAACAGCTTTGAACAGATGCCCCACGTCCTCACATTGCTCCAAAATGTAGATGTAGTGGGACGACTCTACGGGTGCCTGTCAACCAACATGAAAAAGACGTAGCCCCCCGAAATGCATTTTTCCAAATTCAGATGCTGATTCAACTCACCCCTTTTCAATCACAACTTAAAAAGCATAGACTTTCCAGGTGAGAGCTGCTAAGTATCTCAGAGATGAATGTCCCAAAAAGCCCTGTCATCATGGACAAAAGACATGAGCTGTTTGTTATGTGTGCTTGAAAACAAGAATATGTACTTTTTTTTCCTTTTCGTTTTTTAAAGAACAATCTGATCAACGTTTGCATCTTGTATTCAACAGATTCAGTCCCCTCAGACAACATGGCTGGTGAACAATACCTCCGTTGGAGCAAAGGGCCTGACAAAAGGGACGAAAGCATTACAATTCCTGAGAGTGGCCAATATTTTGTCTACTGGAGGGCTACTCTCATCTACATGGGCAGCCTGGAAAAAGAATTGAGTATAGCGATACACCGGCTCCCCATAGGTTATGAGAATCTACAGTTAATGGAAGCCTTTGAGACTATTAATAACCCCAAGGGGATGAGAACTGTTTTTGTAGGAAGGCTTTTTCAATTGTCCAAATATGACAAGGTGAGAGTGTTTGTCAGGAAAGGATATTCAATGATCTCAAAATCATCATTTGGTGTATTTGAAACATAGAATATGTGTCTTGCAGGCACAGAACTGTCTTTTAAAGTGTATTAGTTATTTTTGGTGGCATGATAAATACTTATATGAAAATATAATAGATATCATATTGTTATATTAATATAAGATTTTTGTTATTCATCCTAAGCTCGTTTTATACGTCAGTTTTTAACTGTTTTTATGATTACAATGTTAGGATTTCAATGCGGAACGTGAGTGGAGTCTGTATACATTGGCAAACTGCAACACTGAAGATGATACATTGCATTTTCTATCACCATGAGCTGATGGGTGGCTAAACATTTGAGGGAAACACTTGGCTTCTGAACCTCTGTACACCACCCTGACACGTTAGCATTGTACAGAGTTGCCTTATTACAAAACGAAAGTATTTGTGAAGTATTTCCACTGATTTGGGGTTTTTCCCTTTCGTCGCTTTGTGGTTAAACGATCATTTTCCAAAAATGTAACTCCTTTTCTTGTGGTGGTCCTGTAATATAGATTATTTGAATAAAAGATACTCATTTAAGTTGTTCACTCGTTTATTTGTTAATTGTTGTTTTGTTTGTACATATGAAAAAGACAACAAAACTAGGATTCCAGCAAAATCTGTCCAAATACCAAAACTATAAAAACGTAGCCTCTGGGTTTTATTACACTAACGGACAACCATTGGTGTGGGGTTTCTGCATCAGAACTTCAATGTGTCAAAGATCGACTTCAAAAAAAGTTGATGCCGTTCTATTCCTTTTCTCAAGCCAAACGGTGAGAACGGAACAAAAGATGCTACTCTCAGCGAAAATCCAATAAAAATAAAGGGAATATGGAGTTTCAGGTTCAAGTCTGATTTCGAATGGCGTTTGGTGAATACGGTTGATCAGACTCAGACTGTTGTTCCCTCATAATCATCCACACCAGTCTCATTCCTGGAAGTTCTCGAAATCTTATTTCTACTGACAGTGACCATAACACGTTGAGCTCTAAAAATTAGCGGACAAACAGTCTTCTTTGTGAACAGAATAAAATAGAACAGAAAATTCATTCAATCATCCCTCGGTAGTGAAATTTCAATTCAAATTCAAAACAGCAGTAGTTTTTTTTTTTTTTTTTTTTTTTAACAATGAGCTTGTGCTCTTTTTATAGGATCCAGAAAACAGTTTCAGCTGTGTGCAATCGGTCTGTTTCGTCCTTGCTTGGAAATACCACCGTGTAGACGCTATCGTCTTTGAGAAATCACACAAAGTAAATCAAATAGGCAGGAAAAGTGAATGGGACAAGAGAAAATTGAAATCACACTCTCTTGTCATAACTTGTAAAGCATTGGCTTTTCACAGGACTACCAACATCCCTGAGGGTAAATTTGTGTGTGTGTTACACAGTGTGTCAAAGGCTATTCATCACCTCCCACACATGCACGGTGACAGCCTGTCGGCTCACTCAATCACTTCTCTTATTTCTAAATTCTCATTACATTCAATGGTGATGCAATCCCTCCCTTACCTGATGACTGAGCTGCTGGGGGAAATCAGGATGTCAACAGGATGTCACTCACCCGCTGCGGATGTGTTCCAAGGCCCGGGGAGCCGATGATTATGTGGGGGTTGTACAGAACTCCGGTACATTTTCATGTGTTTGATGCACAGCTGTTATCTGCAGAGTGTGAAGCAGACAGTAAAACTAGGGTGGCCCGCTTTTCATGCAAGGCATCGGGCTGTGCTCTTAGTACATTTAATCTATAAATGATTATGTCATGATGTCATGAAACCTCCACTGAGGCAGAGAGCTAAAGCGATGAGTCAACTTAAATATTTGAGGATTGGATCAGCTGCAGAAGATTTTACAATAGAGCGGTCCTTATTTAATTCTTACGCAACAATTGAGAAATGTTCCTTGTTTCTGCATTGACGAATTATGACGACATTTGCACATCATGAGTATTTAGATCACCCACTTTCGCTTGACTTGAGAAACGGCTCCCACTCGAAGCAACGAGGAAGTCACAGCTGAAGCGCCTGAATTCTCGCGATATTAGTCATCCTTTTTGCTAGGTTTAGCTTGTTCATCGGGCATATTCACGCGGCGAAATTCATCGAAAACCTCTGAATAAACTCGCCCATGAAGAATAATCTTGGTTTCTTTCTTTATCTTTTTTGTTGTTGTGATCCTTCGGGTGTCATACACCCGGTTTTAGTGGTTGCAATCCAGAACATATACAGCTAACAACGGTGTTCGCTTTGCTGCTTAGCTAGCTTTATGTCAGTCAAATCGTAGATCACCGCATCTGCAGTCGTCTTGATTTATTTATTCTTTTTCTTACAAACTGCTTTGCCTTGAACTTCAGAAAATACATACCCGAAGTCCAGTACGTTAAATTGGTTTATTTTCAATCAAATCAAATGCGTTGTTTCAGCTCTTTCCATGCCCACGCAAAGAATAACCAGCCAAGCGTTTGGACACAAACAAAAATAAACAGTTTGAGACAGAGCAGATGCTGACCTTGGCAGAAATGGTAACATCTGTTTGAAATCACAAGGATGGGAGGGAAATAATATGCATGTGATACATATGTTATTACCAGGGGCCAAAAAAATAGAAAAAAGTAAGTATTGTATTGGATCCAGTCCCGAAAACGTGATCAGCTCAATACTGTAGGTTCATTTTATCACCAAAAAAACAACAACATTTAATTCAAAATCAATTCAAAATTATTCTCACATCGATGTATTCATTGTATTGCGTTTGGTTTTGGTAAGCTGATATTGGGAAGTAGAAGTCAAGGCTTTACCTTCAACTTTCAAGTGATTATAATTGAACAAAGCAGTTGTGCTCCATTTTACCCCAAGACACGTCACTCCCACCGTCACTCGTATGAGGTATGAGGCGACTCAACGCTCGAATTAAAAGAACCAGACAGTGGGGTTTCCCTTCCATGAACTAGTTCACAGGTCTCCTATTATGAAACATAAATCTTACCACCAAAGGAATTTACAGTATTTGTTTTTGTCATCTTAGTGATACTGACGACAGTGTTTTGTTAGAGAACAGCTTGCACCAACCGGTCGAGGCAGAAGGCCTCCCACACTGAGCGGAAATCTGCGCAAGGTTGCTGCCCGGTAAAGGGCGGTGTTTCCTCGGTGCTGTTGCCCAAGTGATTGCTCATGGGGGAATGTTGGGTTTCTGTAAACAATCAATTCAGTTCAGCCATCATTTTCACTTGTGCGGGTGTGCTCGACACAATTAACAAGGCTCAGGAGGTTTCAGCAGAACAAATTTGTGGTTAAAAAAGGGAATCATGCACTGATACGCTTAAATACCTCTTGGTACATACATTTACCGGGCAGCAACCTCGGACGGATGCTAGCTCAGTGCCAGCGGCCTTCTGCCTCGACCAGTTGGGGTAGAATGACAGGGCGAGAGGACAGAGATAGAAAGCGAGAGCGTGATAAGATAAGATAGACTTTATTGATCCCACGACGGGAAAACTTGAATTTTCACAGCAGCGTTACAAGGTAGAAAAGGGTGCAAAAATTAATCGGAGAGAAGAATATGCAAATAGAGGAAATAGATACAAATTAACAAGCCTAAGAACAATATAAACAATAGAAAACAAAATATTTAAAAAATTAGGGACAGAGGGGTGTGAAGGACAGGGATGAATTATCTATTCCTACTTACAACAGAAATTATCACAGATAGATGGTGATGGTTCAAATGATGCAATAATAGTTTTAATATTCATAAAAGAAATAAGAACGGTGGACACCTGGCGAGACGCTACAGTAGATCAAGTCCTCCCCCCCCAGGAACTTGTGAAACGAGCAATATGACTCAGGAGACGACATGAGCTTACTGTATCATCTGTTAAGAATGCTGCTTATGATTGAGGGACGTACGTGCAGACAGGATAAGAAGAGTGGGTGGAAGGATTGATGTGCATCGTGGGATATCCCTCAGAAAAAAAACCCAAAAAAACCTGCTAAGCTGTTGCTTTGCTGGTAGAATGTATGTTTCGCAACAGGAGTCACATGGAATTAGAAACTAGAACACTAGAAAGTTGAAAGTAGGACCTTAAATTCTTCTACCCCATATTAGCTTACCTAAAATATAACCAAATGAATAGATAAATGTATGAACAGGAGATTAGGTGGATTTCCCATTTGAACAAAGCTGCTTTTTCTGATAAAATGCCACTGCAGTCTCTAGTTGAAGAACTGAAGAAGCCTCTGGGATTAGAGGTGAAACGTCTTCAGGGGAAGAAAATCAGGCCCAGTTGCTACCAGAAGAAGGCTTTTATAAGAATCGACCATGACCTGGCTGACTGAGAACCTCCGCAGAGATAAAACATGTATGGTGTAAATCTTGACAGCAAGAACACAAGATCACATCAACATACATTTTCACAAACCAAAACCATAAAAATGAATAAATAAAAATGGCTATTAGGCTATTAGATACCCGGCCGTGTCAATATGCAAACAACAAAAACAAAACAGACGTTAGCACAAATGCATGTTTACTGCACAGTAAACAGATACGACCGCATTGATAATTAACATTATTATATTATTAACGTTATTAGAACTCACACACACGCACAGCCAACCTAGACTCAGAAACAGTCACAATCCAACACGTCGGGGGAGACGGCAAGGCGCACTCCGGTTGCCCTGGTTACATTCACATCATGTCCAGTCTGCAACAGACGTAAGTTTGGTCAGAGAGGCGCCAATCCTGCAAAGATTTGTTTTCTTTGATCAAATACCAATTCCGCCCTGATCACGCAAGTCTCCCTGCATGTGCACTCAATGTCACGAAACAGATTTGGAAAACTATTTCAAACAATTTGGGAAAAAATAATATTATGGCGTTAGCTGTATTCGAATGTTAGAAATTAGAGCAAGAAAAAAAATAGGATATGATTTATTCTGGAAATCCGGTGAGATCAATGAACCCACCACAGAAAGCCAGATGGAAACTATGTGAAGGACATTGGAAAAAGACAATTATTATAACAGTGATAAAAAATGCAGTTCTTGCCACAATGTGTTACATGTCAGGTAACATGTTATGTTATTTTTATCAAATATGGGAATCAGATTTGAAAGATCAACAGACACCCATTAAAAGGCCTATTCGATATATAGTGTATTAAAGTCGTAAACCTCAGTAATTCAATTCTTATTTAAAGATACATTTTCTGAATTTAACTCCAAAACTGTCTAAAGGTGGATGTCCCCTGACTGACCAGCATAAAACATTTGTTTAGCTTATTATTTCAGTGTGTCTTCTTCCGGTAGTGCTGATAGGTGAGGACAGGATGAATCTGAATTTGAATTACGCTGAGGAAATTAACCTTTTCCAATAAGCCATTGGGTTTCCTAACTGAGATTAATATGTGAACGTTTGGTAAGAGATGCAAAGACTCCGAAATAAGAGCTAATAACAAACAATATCCTCATCCTCATTCCATTTTTAATCTACGCTCTCGTGCAGAGGTCGCTATGATGTGAAAAATTTAACTGACGTATTTCATTAAAATCTATTTTATTTCAGTTAGTTCATTTTTGAAATGTAATTTTGAATTTGAAGATGATGCCGATTTTGTAACATCTAAATAAAAAGTGTTAAAATATTTTATTCGCTCTTAATAAGCGGACAAACTTGTGTTGGAAACTTGATTGCCACCCCCTGACGTTTATGTGACTATGAAAAATTACATACTTGGGAGTCCTGTCGACCTTGGGATCCACATATGTATGTGAGCAGGTGTTCTCCTACATGAACTTTATGAAAAGCAAACATCACGCACATCTCACAGAGGACAGCTCACGATCCTGTGTGAAGATGAAGGCCCTGATCTGCAGACGCCGTGCGCTGAGGTTCAGGAGCAGAAGTCATATTAACCAAGTATATAAATATTTTAATTGCCTATTATTTTGCATGCATTCATATTTTTTTTCCGCTGTTCAGTGAAATAGACCTTTTATTATTCAGGTTGACAGCTGACTGTGAGCGCCAGTAAAATGATGAGAGGATGGCATGTTTGGTTTGCTGCCGGAGGATAATTTAAGTTCGGCCTTTTTTTTTTTTCTTCATAATTAAAGGCAGACTAAAATAGACATTGAGTATTTTTGCTTAAAAGAAACCTTCAACCAAACTTTTTTTTTCGGATTTCAAAACATTATTTTGTGTTCAGAAATGTAATTTTGTTTTCTCTGCAATTGTTCATTCATTAAAAAAAAAAAATGCAACACATATTTTGTTTATACATTGCATTGAGGCAAAAAAAACAAACAAAAAAACATTTTATGCCGTGTTAACTCATTTTAAATTTCAAAAGGGTTGTGTGGCCCCCGATGTTTTCTTTACTGTGGGAAACAGGTCCAAATGGTGCTTTGAGTGGTAAAGGTTGCCGACCCCTGCACTCGGCTCTATTAATAGAAAGTGACCCAAAAAAATGATCCTCCGAATCATTCGCTACAACTCTCACACCTCAGGCAAGGATCAACTCGTGTATAACAGCCATGCGTCACTCTTTTTGTTTTGGTTTCAGAAACTGGGTATTTGATACTATGATGAAGTTGACTCTCGAACACCCACTCAACAAGGAACAAATTGAACCATTTCACAATGATCAAACTCTCTTTTTGTATTTATTTGCTAGTTTAACACGAATCGTTACATCATTCCGATTGCTTCTACAGAAGGTGGGGCTCACCGGCGGTGCCCGGGCACAACACCCCCTGTCTGAACAGGTCACATTTTAAGTGAATCAATTTACTAAAAAAAAAAAAATAATAATAAAAAAAAAAGGGTTAACAGGACAACAGCAAATGTGCACACCATAAATTCATCATGTCAATTCTATTCGGACTTGCAAGTCTTCCCTGAATCCATTCTCAGCAGATGATAAGCTCCTGTATGTGAGAGGCTAAGATTTACCATGAGGAAGAATAGACTTGATGTCAAATGTGTGGGGGAAAATATCAAGCTACACAAGGATAAGTCCTGAATTATTACTAGAATTATAATCCACAATTTATTTTAGCCTTGCAATGTTGCTGCATGATAAGGAACACATTTTGTAGTTACTTATTCTCATTCTTGTGCCATCTGCTCAAGGTCTGCTCTTTTTTTAATTTTTTTTCTTCTTGCAGCTGCGCACAGGGAGACAGTTGCACAGTAGCTGTTGCACATGGCGACAGTGAGCATGAGGTCCCAACAGGAAGCTTCAACACGACACTCATCGGGCGAAGAACCAGCTCTTAGACGCAGCTGAAATTTGACTCACGAAAAGCAGTTTAATGGTCGCAGAGTTGGTGATGGTGGTGGTGGTGGTGGCGGGGGGGGGGGCGGGGGCAAAAACAAGGATAAAATGATGAGATTTGCAAGCTATAATAGCTCCTGACCCAAAACAAGGAATGAAACCGCTGAACAAACAGCGTTTGTTATGTAACAAAGTCTCACTCCCACTTGGAACCTGTTTCTTCTGAGTTCTGTTTAGTTCCCGACGTGGGCATTCTCCTGCCCATCCCTTCTGAGGGGAGAGCTGCTCATTCCTGTTGTGTGACCGCCCGATACTGTTTTTTTATCGTTTTCAATCATCCTCTCATGTTCGTGTTTCCTTGATTCTTTTTTGGTCTAATCGAAATAACTTTTTAAGCCCTGACTCTCACCTTGAGTATTCAAGGGAGAACTTCAAATATGCCGCAATGGAGTGGGCAGAGCGGATCAAGAGGAACAAAGCAGAACCCAACAGTTCCAGGTTAACTTCGCCTACCTACACAGTGATTCCCATAATCTGTTTCCCCCATTTCAGCCTTTTCTGTTAGTCATTGTTCAATACTTCACACTGCACCGTTAGAAAAAGGGGAGGAAAATAAATGCTTGCGTGAACTAAGCTGTCGCTGCGGTTTCCCCCGGCGTCTTTCATGGATAGGAGAAGGCTTTCAGAAGACCACGGTTCAAAAGAAAGCATGAGAGACGCGTGGATGAAGACGGAGCATCCCATTAGCTCAGCAGTTCCAGGTAGGTGACGGGGACTTTGCCCTTTTCGTTACCCCGCTCTCCTACCAACCAATCAGGGTCCATCCCTGGTACAGTGTAAACAGTGATGAGCTAAGAGAAGGGGGACAAAAAGAAGGGGACATTGTAAGAAAAGCAAGGATCGAGAAAGCACACAACCGGGAGCCAGTTGGGGTCAGAGGATCAGTGTGCAGTCCTAAAATCACCTGTTATTTAAAAAGGTGTTTGATGGTTTGTCTTGAATATGACAAAGCAAGTTCGTTTGGATGAAGTGAAATCTAAAATAATATTTTCTGATCCTGGAAAGAAGTCCGACATCAGCTCGACGGTTTCGTGCCATCGTACCTCGTCGGCCAAAAGGGACAGCTCGCTCGCATCATGGGCATCGTAGTCATACAAGACCTTGGCCTTCCTGGTTCCCGTCACAGGGAGCTGAGTCTGTTCCACTTGCAGAGTGCTGGGATTGTGGTTTGAGGAGGCGTGGACGGTGGCACCCGGAGATAACTGGCCGGACGGGAAAGTGGAGACGGGGTCGGGGCCGGAAGCGGAAGGATGGGGGGGTCCAACCGCGTTTGCACATCTGCAGCAGAGACACAGGGACGACAGGACAGGGTTATTTGAAACAGATTTATTATTTTCCGCCTCACACAGATTTTCAAGAAGTTTCGAAATCTCGTCAATTGTTTTCAACACCACAAAGACATCATCCTGGGCGCAAAACAACACGCCCACGGGTGTCACTGACAGTTATTTGACATTGAAAAACACGTTGGAGGGGAAACTGTGGGAATCTCTTCCTACTGCTGCAACAATAAGATACCGCTGGGACAAATGTTTTCAATTATTGGGCTTTTATTGATCGCTGAAAGCAGTCTTGGAGGGAGCTGGCTGTGGTGGTGACGCATGCAGCTTATAAACATGTAATGATGTTGCAGTGCATCTGAGGGTTGTTCTATTTATTCCTATTTCTACCTACCACCCAATCAGTTCAAGATGGACTATACTAGCGTTTAGCTCTGAGCCCCTTCTTGTTTTCAGGGATGACGGACAGGCTGACGGATGAGCTCAGGACAGGAATCTCCATGGACCATAATGCTTGCGGGTGACATCGTGATCTGTAGTGAGAGCAGGGAGCAGGCGGAGGGAAATCTAGAGAGGTGGAGGTTTGCTCTGGAAAAGGAGAGGAATGAAGATTAGCCGCTACAAGACAGAATATATGTGTGTGAATGAGAGGGACCCAAGTGGAGCGGTGAGATTACAGGGAGTGGAGATAGAAAAGACGGAGGTTTTTAAATACCGTATTTTTTCGGACTATAAGTCGCACTCTTTTTTTTCATGGTTTGGCTGGTCCTGCGACTTATACTCGGGTGCGACTTAAATATTAAAATATAAAAAGTCATATGCGTCTTAATTTTCACACTGACAGCTGCGAAAGTGCGCTCTAGGCTGGTGTGCCAGTATCTGCTACTCCCATTACTCCTGTACCACCGAAAATGTGAACATCAACTTAAAAAGGCAACTGGGAAAGACTGAACACAAATGCCCCCAAAAAGAAAATCATATTCCGCATATTACACGCCGCAGGTAGTGAAATATGCAGCCGAAAACGATTATCCGGCAGCGGAAAGAAAGTCTGGACTGAGTGAGTTCTAGTGAGGGACTGGCGAAAAGCGGAGGATACTGTAATGTCAGAGTAGACGTGCCGTGAACAAACCTGATCTTTCTTAGAACAATTAGAGCAACTCAGCAACAGCAGCTTCACTTAATCTTCTCCGTCTCCACGCTATTTCTTCGCACACCCCGGCCTCTCACTCCCTCTCATCCCCAAACCACAGAAGTCACACGGTCACAGAACTCTGAACATTCCTCTATCGCAGGGTCACTACAATACTGGGAACTATTTTATAAAATAAATTTACCTCCAAAAATGCCACTTATAGTCCAGTGCGACTTATATATGTTGCTTTCTTCTTCATTATGCATTTTTTGGCTGGTGCGACTTATACTCCGGAGCCACTTAGGGTCAGCAGTCCAGAGGAACGGAGGGTGGAAAAGAGGTGAAGAAACTGGTTCAAGCAGGTTGGAGCGCATGTTAGATGTTTCGGAGAGAAGGTCCGAGAGGCCAAGCTGAGAAGGTTGAGTCATGTACAGAGGAGGGAGAGTGATTATATCGGTAGACGGATGCTGGAATTGGAGCTGCCAGGAAGGAGGTCTATAGGAAGATCGAAGAAAAGATTTATGGACGTAGTGAGAGAAGATGTGAAGGCAGTTGGTGTGAAAGATGAGGATACTGAGAATAGGGTTAGATGGAGGCGATAGACAGGCTGTGGCGACCCCTGAAGGGAAATCTTCCGGCAGCTGCTGACCCATCCACAACTCTTCCATCTAGCTGGATCCACCGTGACGACACGAGCCTTGAAAGCAGCAAGATCAGCTTCATAATTTGGGATTCCCCTGAGGCTCTTAGTCATATATCCGATGTCCTCCCACATGATCCAGGGAGATGACAAACACCACTCCGGCCTAAATAGCCTTTACTAGCCTCGGGCCCTTTTTTTGACAGGAGTATGTGACTAATCTACAACAACCACAAATACTCCATCTGATAGTGCAGGACACCTGACTCACTCAACCACAAACTTAATTCCAATTCTCCTCCACCTCCACGAAACCGTACTTTCAATTGGATATCTGGAAGCTCTTGCTTCCACTCAAAGGAAGCAAAAGGTTGTCATCAATGTAATCAGCATTCAGCCTGCGATTTCCAAATGCCCCGTATGTCCCAACGTCCTTTCAGCAAAACGAACGCCACTTCCCGACCATCCGGGGCATTTCAGCATGCCTCGCTGTATTTTGCCATACTGAAGCATCTTCGTGCATCCTTTTCCAAGTGGTGTTCTTCATCTTCAGTATAAAACGGAATACTGAATGTGGAAACCCTGATTTTTTTTTCTTTTTTTCCCCCCACCCAGAGCGCTCACCTGCTGAGCTCCCTCTGCAGCTCCTGCATGTAGTGGTGACACTGGGCGTAGTAGGTGGCCTGAGCTTCGGCGAAATCCCGCAAACAACGCTGGTGGTTCAGCTGCAGGGGGAAAAAAAGGGCAACACTGAGCCGATGGCAGGACAGACACGGCAGCCTCCGAAGGTTTTTACAAATGACATTTTCACAGCACGTTTACCTGGCGGTTTTGAAATATCATTTCAGATGGCGTGATCTCTCCTGACGGTTAAGTAAAGCTTCAATCACAAATAAAGTTCTCTTCTCGTTTTAAAAAACAACTTTTCCATTCTGATTATCCCATCCTTTTCTCTCCTGTTTTTTTTTTTTTGCTAATGCAATTCTTTTTTTCTTTTTCTTTTTTTTTTTTATTTACTAGTGAAGAGGACATTTGGTGAAAGAGCCAGCCACAAAGTGAGGTTTTGTTTGTCCCGCCTGAAATGTCAAATGGACTCCTGGCAGGATGTCCTCCACAGAGTTAAAGCTCGAGAGCGAAGACTCACTTGCGTGCTGCTGATTCCCTCCAGCAGCAGTCGGGTCACCTCTGCCTGCCGGTCGAACTCTGTCTGAGCAACACGCAGCTCGTGCTCAGCCTGCAGATGGAGGAGACAGGACACGGAGAGGCGGGGTGTCTCAGGGGCGCCGCGAGAAAAAAGAGGGATTCTGGGCAAACTAGTATCGGGGGGTACTTACTTTGTCCACTTCCTCACTCAGCAGCTGAGAGATGGACAGAGAGGATCAACCAGAGCAGGAACATCAAACTATATTTACAACATATCTTTCCCCCGGAAATGTTCTATAAGATGAACCAAGCTAAAAACCATAGGGTCCCTTAACAATGGATGCTTTTCAGAGGTTTCTATGAAGAAAGTTAAAAAAAAAAAACCAAAACAATGAATCATCAGCCAAAGAACTTTCAGGATAAATTGTCCATAGAATTTTGGCATGTCTGAAAACTGCCTTCATTTGAAAGAGAAGTTATTCGGCTCCAGTGAGCGGAGGTTACAAAGACCTGTATTTATATAGTGATTTCTCCAAAGGCAAGCTTGGAAAAGAGAAATGATAAATCATGTGTGAAATGTGCAAGTGCCTTCCGATAAGCTTTTTCAGTTGAAAGCTACATTTACAAATGACCCGCCAGGTGCAGACACTGAGCTACTGCATCCACAAACACTTGGGGAAAGTACCTCATAAGTGAGGAGTAAGTCCTTAACAATCTGTTGTAAATCAGCAGCTGAAGTACTGTGAGTGACTTCAACGCATACACTGGATTGGCTGTTTGCCTGCCATAAGCCTTTGGTATCCATTCAGCGCATGTGCTCGTCAGCGCCCCCGTGTGGTGAGTGTAGTGTAGTCCTCTCCTCATCTGGCATCTCGGTGTCATCAGCAGGGGTTGGAAAAACGACCACATTTCTACGTACACGTCTACCACAGTGTCACAAAACAACACTGACTGTTTACAACCTTGCTCCGTTCGTGCACAGCGGGATCGCTCTCCGCACCCCAGTTCTCCCAGTCGTCACGCAGCTGCCTCGGGCGATGCAAACAACACAATCATCCAATCCGTCCTCCGTGCATGCAGGCAGATAGTGACTTCTCCGTCGCTGCTCTTGCCCTTCCTCTCTGAAGCTCTGACCTCTTTGACTTATCTTTCTACAGCCTGTGGTTATCAGTATCAGGTTATCAGTCGGAACGCTTCGCATTTGAAGAAGATGCCGGCTCGGCGGCGGAACGTGATGCCACTCTCCCTCGTGTCAAAATCAGAAGCATTTATTTTAATGGTTATGAATTTCAGTTAAGAGTTGGCTTCTTGCTCTAGCGGGAAAACAGATGAGCAATGTGATCCTACCTTTTTGAAAATAGCATCACATTTGGGTGAGACGTGCATTTTTTTTTTTTTTTGCAATTAAATCAGAGCAAAGTCAAAATCAGAAGCGGTGCTGTTCAAATGCGGGTCCCGGCGAGGAGCTCACCGGGGCCGCACGTTTGCATGCTGTTTTGCACTGAAAAACGCTGGATTAGCACAGGTAAAGCAGCAAGTCATTTCCATGCATTTTCATTCCCTATTTCAAAAGGCCACAAGACCAATCAACTTGTCGGGGACCGTCTGATGCACACCGAGTTCAGCTGCATCCTTCACCTCAAGTGGGTGTTTGAGCCCGCACACACATATCTAAACATGTGAGCTTTAATGTATATTAAAAGCTTAGTCATATTCTAAAATACTTGCGGTTCAAAACTACAAACTAATGAAAGGATATTCAGCTACTCTGGGAGCAATTACATGAATTAAAATTTGAAACGTGTGACCTGGGTTTTCTTGTGTTCCATAAAGCAGCGAGGCGTTCAGGGACACATGAATGAATGTGGTTCAATATCATGTTGACTACGGCTGGATGCATGGGCTTGGGTTTGTGCTCCCTAAGTGTGTTAGCCTAGCCTCTGCCTTCGTATGCGCATCGCCTGTGTTTCGTCGGGGTTCTTACCGCTGACGCACTGGCAGACAGAACATAATTTCGAGGCCTTGTCTCCTGAAAATCAGGTGCAGCCTGCAAACAAAAGCAGGGAGGAACAGAGATCGGCAGAGTCATGCATTTACACAACCGACAGAACAGGAGAGGTGTGGGTGTGAAAGTGTGGCGGTGTTGAGCAAACAGGCTGCGAGTGCAAAATTCATGCACTTGGGCAAAACACTGCGTGAGCAGGTGCCGGCGCCCCCGGAGCTGATGTCACACCGGCGGAAATTATTTATGGGCAGACAAACGAGCCTTGCTGTATCACGTACACCTTGGCCCCGAAGCCTGCAAGCATCCCAGCATACACAGGCACGTTGGGCAGGTTCAGGTTGCCCAACGAACAGCCCTCTCCCTCGTGGCCATGACATCAAATGCAGGTGAGGATTGAACAGCCAATTTTGCATAATCCGCGGAAGAGAATTTAGGAACAAGACTAAATATAATCAAAACAAAGTCACCACTAATCGCAAATAAAAATACTTTGGTCCTTCCATTCAGTTTGTGCACAACGTGGAAAAAATACTTTTTGTGGGCCTTCTTTTTTAGTAACTACGAGCAAAAGAGAATAACTTGGAATCCCCATTATGTTAAATAGATATTTCACAACAGAAAAGGAACTTTGCCCAGTCCTGGATGAAACCTTGGATGCCCGACACACTTTTCATTTTACACGGAAAAACCATGTCAGCTGAGACAGACTTTCATCATGTCTAGACTGATCTCATGCGATTTCAGGTTGTCTCCCCCCCCCCCCCCCCCCCCCCCCCCAAAAAATTTTGGGGGGGGAACAAAACCCCTCGCCCCGGGGGAGAGACACTATAAAAAATTTTTTATATTTTTAAAAAAAATCCCCC
>CAAKHD010005578.1:22982-131427 GCA_901007705.1 Fistularia tabacaria
GAGGTGCGAGCGCCTCGAGGTGCTCGGATCCCCCCGCTCCGCGCTATACAGACAATTATCCCCCTCCCCCACTCTATCTAGATAGCGGGCCCTCCCCCACACTGTCCACACACACACACACACACACACACACACACACACACACACACACACACACACACACACACACACACACACACACACACACGTGTGTTGATATGAGCCCAAACGTATTTTCTGTCATAGCAAGAAGGTAGAAAGTTGTTTTTTTGGAAAGCTTGCATTTACCTTCATTGTAGATGTGGTTAGAAATAATGTATATGTGTGAAATAAACACAATAAATTTGCCAAAACACAATAAATATTAGGAATAGTAGTAAGTATTTCATTATTTTCTGCCTGCATAGGTTATTGAATTGAAACTGCGGTGGATAAATTACAAAAATTACACTTGAAAAAAAAAAAAAAAGGTAAAATCCAAGGAATTAGTAAATAAGAAAGGAAAAGACCGGGAACATAACTTTTTACATTTAAGGATCAGTGATGCTCTTTGAGGATTCTGGTGTGAAAAAAATGCTCTTCATATATATATAGACACAAACGCACACAAAACACGTATGTACATATATCGAATATATATACACACACCCGTATAAATGGATCAATGCAAATCATTTTGAGGTGTTTGCTCATTTGTCACTGGTCCCTCATATTCATGCCATTCGATCGATTCACTATCGCGTGATCTTGAAACGAATCAAAAAGCATCTCTATCATGCATTGTCATGGTCATCTCAAGTGGTGGTAATAAACTAGTAGGATCACGAGACTCTCTCGATCTTCTTCGGGGGAAGCTGTGATGAAACAAAGAGAAGAGCAGCGTGATGTCACCGCCGGGGGTAATGAGAGGGGGCGGCACAAGGACCACAAATCCTGTAAAAGCTGCTGCACTAAGAAAATAAGCTGCTGTAATGTCAGACTGTGATACTTGTGCGGTGAAACGGGCTCAGATGCAGCCCATTTGAGTCTGCGATGTCACAAGGCAACGCACAGTCATGTTACCATGAATGAGCAGTTGGTTGTCATGGTGATAATAGGATCGCCATTGTATGTACATCGCATCGAACTTCGGTGGGCCTGGCTCTGACACGTAGATTTTCCGGAGGTGAGGAGAACACTGAGCTCAGTGGGCAAAGCGAGTGTGCAGACTTTTCCCGCATCTAACGGAGATTAACATTTTTGAGAAGAAATAATTTGCATATATCGAATGAGGACAGATCTTCACATCCCTCAGGTAAAGGCACACATTAGGATGGAAAATAAACCAAAAATCATAGGTATCTTTTTGAATTCAGATTTGCTTCATATGGCTTAAATAAGCTGAAATTTTGGACGCATCCACAAAAGGGGAAAATGAACATTTCTTTTTTTCACAACACACAGCTGTTGATAGGAGCGGAGTCAGGGTTAAAACTGGGTGGAAAACGATTACAAATTAAAATAAAAATGCAAAAAAAAAAGCATTGTAAGCCATTGATTGTTGTTGAAGTTTTCTCAGCAGTTGGCATTTAGAGGGATGACCCGTGGCTCCTGGCTGCACCCTCTGATATAAACCCTGATTAAAAACGCCTGTTTTCAACCAGACACCCTTCTCTCCAAAACTGCATCATCACCTTTGCAGACATGCAATAATCCTGCATTTTAAAACTCACGCCACTCTTTTAGCCTGAGCGCAATATAAAAAAAGACCCGCCGAAAGAGTTGTGTAAACACAATACAGACACTGCATATTGCATGTGGTGAGACCTAATATTCCCAGGTTCCCTGTGTAAAATGGGACCAGTAACATCACAGCAATGCTACTCCATGGACGGAAAAGTATTGGCGAACCTAACAGATAAAGGGTAACAATATTGCTCACAGTTCCATCGACAATCTACCTCTGGACTGAATGTTCAAAAGGAACCACCGCTTTAAGCTCCCAAACAGATTATAGTCCCAGGACAGTTGCATCTGTCTATGGTTTATTCACATTCCTAGCCCACCTTGCAAGCTCTTACAGTACGTACAGTGAATTTCAGTATTTAGAAAACAACTTTGTTGGTAATACTCAGTTATTGATACCGGCCTGATCAAAATCTACTCATGCAACTTGCAGCGGCTACAAAAGCAATTAGTCACTTGGTAAAATATGAGGAGTGAAATAGCGGCTGCGGTATACTTCCTGACACGGCTGGCGGCAAAGAAAAACAAGACGGAGGTGCGCAAGATTGAGCTTTTTGCCGAGAGGCTGGCTGTGGCCCTGCAGGAGAAGTTCAGGGGGCACTGGTACCCCGATAACCCCAGCAGAGGACAGGCCTACAGGTACCCGCCCCTCTCCTCTCACTGACACCCATTTGAGTCGCTCTGGATTTTTGAAAAGAGGTTCCAACACAGCATCAAATTGTGTTCACCGCGTGAGCGTTCTGCAGGTGCATTCGAGTTAACCTGGTCCAGAGAGAGGACCCAGAGCTGCTCCGGGCCTGCAGGGAGAGTGGGCTGAAATACGGTGACCTTGGACTCCCCCTGGAGCTCACTCTGTGGGTGGACCCCGGGGAGGTCTGCTGCAGGTGAGAGACGGCCCGGCGGGTCACAGATACTGTCGCGGTTCCAAGGTTTCCCCCCCAGTGCATCCACGACACGATTTTTGGGGCTTTGTGGTTGGCACGGTCACTGGCGGCTCTGAGAACGGCGTCCGGTGTGTGTTTTCGCTGCAGGTACGGCGAGGACAATCCCTGTTTCTCAGTGGCCACGTACTCTTGCCACGATAACGACGACAGAGACGTGGCCAGGATGGTGACCAGCACCGTGGAGAGGGTGATGTCAGACTACCACTCGGGTTCCTCTTCCGACGAGGATGGCGTGCGCACTTTCGCCCACTGCGCTTACCAGGTATCACAAATTCATAACTCCCCTTGCCTCAGATACACTGGATCTGTTTATTATCGGTTTAATCGTTTATTTTTGAAAAATAAAGATCAACTTATGTCACTTCTACAGCCAGTTGCTGCCGTCACAAACACCAATTTAGCCTCTGCATGCTTGACTCTGGTTGCTTAAAGGCCGATCACCGTCAGCAGATACTGCAGACACACAACTCCACCTTCAACTGAACCACACTTATTTCTAATTTGATGATTTTCCACCAAATACAACAAATATGTCACCTCCCCCAGGGTTGTCTCACCGAATGTGAGCCGCATCCTGACCTCATTAGATTGACTGTAAAATGATACAAACCTTATGATTCAATTGATCATATTCTCGATAAAACCGCGCTACTTTAGTTTCTGTACTGTGATATTGTGTGTTAATAAGCGACGACCAATTTAATGTAAAAAACCCGACAAGTGTTTGGAAAACCTCCATGCGATGCAGCTCCGTTTTAGTTTTTTTTAACAGCAACAACAACATCGCCACCCCCGTAATCCGGTTGCCACTTTATATAGGCATTTCTTTTCTATTTTGAGGAGCTGAATCCCGATGCACCCGCCTGGTATCCGAAGACGACGGTAGCGGAGAGAGGTCGTCTCCTTCCCCTGCCCCATTCCAGCTTCTCCCCTCACATCAGAACCCCCCTCAGCTTTAGACAGAACCTTCGGGTTCCTTCAGGCAGTAAAGGGAGGCCTGGAACCTGGGACTTATCGTAAAAAAGGGAAGTTGTACATTGCTCACAGTTGACATTAAAATCAAGGTAACCTGAGGATGACTGGCCAGGCTTTTTTTGTTTGGATACCAGATAATCCGACACAAGACGGGTTTACTTGAGAACGCGGATCACAGTATGTCAGGAAGGTGAAACAACTGAAAGACTTTTCAAAACACAAAACTTCCTCAATGTCAGCTTTCATTACAGAAACGCACCTCGGATCTGAGATGCGTTGTGACGAGGCTACGAAATAAACCGGGTTTAACCATCCATCCATCCATCCATCGTCTACTGCTATACAGACAAACAACCATTCGCACACTCACTCATTCAGGGCAATTTTTCCAATTAACCTGCTACATATTTTTGGACTGTTGGAGGAAACCTAAGAACCCGGAGGAAACCCACGCAGACACGGGGAGAACATGCAGAAAGGTCCCCTGTCGGAATGGAACCAGGGTCCTGAAGCACTAACCACTGCACCACCGTGCCGCCCCGAAACCGGGTTAAATGTTGTTTTTAAAGACTAGTGTGTTTTTTACTTCCAGACCGAGGTCTTACCTTTTGTTGATAAAAATACTGGTTATCATGCTGGACATGCGCTTCTGTCCCCAACAACACCCTCTTAACACTGCTAACAGTTCTTCTGTTGTCATCCGACAGTATATTTCAGGTTCCTGGTTGTTTCTTGCATTGTATTTTATCAGGTAAGTATTGCAGGTATTTTAAAGTAATCTCTTACTACTTTTCCTCAGTGAGCTGCAAACAGCCCTTATATTTAAGCCCGGCTGGCCTTTTCCGTGGCCATGGCAACAGTCAACGCCAGGGGCAATAGTCTGGCAACTTCCAGAAGAGCGCGCGCCGTCCTGCTACTGATAACACGCAGCTCATTTCACCAGCTGCAACACGATGCCTCCCACCCCCACTGACCGTATGGCGTGCCAGGGCCGAATTCGCTGGCGGCCTCCAGCATGTACTGGCCCAGCAGCTCGGCATTGGTCGTCCTGGACGGAAGCTTCTTCTCCAGCTTGTCATAGATGAACTCCTCTATCCGAGCACCTGGATACAGGTGAGAGACAGGTCAATGTGACGCTGCACATAGATTACTAAACTTTACAACAGTTACTAATAATTAGACCAGATAAGACTCCCGTATTTACATTTTTACTTATTTACTTTCATTCAATTTTATTTCTGGGAATAAGAAAACACTTTCCTACAAATTACTTTTGTCACTGTTGTGCCCCTTTTTGACTGTATTTTTTACAAAGGTAGAAAATTTCATCTCGTAAATTGAAGAAAATACAAGAATAATAAGAATATAAACAAATCATGAGCTTAATACTTTCCTTCATTGCTTCTTGTGCCCATAACATTGAGAAACCAATTACCTTTTAATACGAACTCCTTCACCTTCAGGCCAAAATTGTTTGCTGATTTAGTTTAGCTAAATTATTGTCATATTTCAGTGTAATACATTATCAAATTTTAGATATTATGACATTGACCAGTGGCGGTCAGGAAACAAAACAAAGCTGATAAGAAACGAGCACAAGAAATATATTGATGCTACTAAACGTCGCAAACTCCGAGACGTGGTCGTGACTCACCGGTGTGGTCGACTGGAGCATGAAGGGGTTAAAAGATACAGAGAGTTAGACGTCTTCAGAAGAGCTCGACAAAACAAGTTCGAGTGGGAGGAAGGGTCTCATCAAAAGCCATTCAAAATCAAACGTCCCAATCTTAGACACTGACCCGAACCCAAGATCATGCCTCTTTAAATACATACAATAATCTATATAAATACAATAATATAACAAACAAGGAAAAAAAAGGTATTTGAACTCTTTCTAGGGTGCATCAAAAACGTTGTCCTTATGTTCTCTCTTTGTAATTCTAAGGGAACTCACTTGGGTTGGGCTGCAGGAGCACCTCTGTTTGTCTCAGGATCTTCTCGGTCCAGTTCTTGGTGCTGTCGGCCCGAGCCAGCAGGTTCTCCAGGTGAGGATCCAGCTCGGTCTTCTCCGCCTGGCCCAGCTTCTCCTCAGTGAACTAAGAAGCAGTCAGGCTCGGAGTCATAGTGTGCAGTAATATTGTAACTGAGCTTAATTTCAAGTCTTTCATTCAAATGCTTTATTTGAAATTCTCTGTCTTGATCAGTTTATTTTCCGTTTTGCTGTTTCTCCGTTCATTTCCCGCCGATGTACTTCCTGCCCATTTTGTTTATTTACTTGTGACTTTACATTTACGACATTTACTTATTTCCTCGTGACTTTACACTCCTGCCTTATGCCCGCCTTCATTGTTCTGCAGCCCATATCTCCCTTGGTCAACATCCAAAAAGTTATCAGGTCTCATTGGATTCATGGATCGCTGCATCGAGTGTTTCACAGACAAGACTGAAATGATGCAACAGCGACTTTGCAACGAAGGAGGAAGCACTGAACCTCATCTTGTTGCTTAAAAAGCAAAAGAGCGAATCGCTGGATGACCTACTTCAACTATTCGCGCGAGGTAGACTGGCATATTTGTTGGTTAGTAAAATAAGAAGATAAGCACTTACACAAGATCGTTGCAAAGCAAGTCTTCTCTACTATGGTATGTAAAAAAAATCCGGTGAAACAATCCAGGCCAGCTCTTATCATTCATGTCTGTTTTTTTGACTGCTGATTATCATTGTGTAAATCATACTAACATAGTCTTATTGTTGTCAAATTGGATTTTGTAAGTATTTTTGCAGTGATGATTCAATGACATGCAACATCATCAATCCTGGGGGGGGGGGGCTCAGATGGTAGAGTTTCCACTTCTCAAGGATTGTGTTTAATCCCAGCTGGACGCGGACGGAGTGTTCAGATCTTAATGCGTGTTATGATTGTCTACACACGTCCGCTTCTGATCCGTTCACCGAAGGGCATTTTTCACAGAAGGTGAAACAGGACCAGCACCGGGCCCCTGACAATGTTAGAACCGGCCGTGCTGCCATACAGTACAAATGACTGACTGCTCCCACAGTTAAGATAACCCTTTTTTTTTTTTTTTAAAAACCCCACATTATTGATCTTAATGCATGTGGTGATTGTTTACAAGTGTCCGCTTGTGATCGGGTCACTGAGGGGCGCTTTTGACAGAAGGCGTGAATGGGTCCCCCACAGTACCGACACTGGGCCCCTGACAATGCTAGAACCGGCCCTGCTGCCATACAGTGTGAATGACTGACAGCTCCTACGGTCAAGATGTACCTTTTTTGTATCCAATAATTTTAACATATCCTCCATAGTTATCACAAACACATCCATTATACAACACGACAGGAGGAATTTTCTGAACTTTCATACTTATCTAGTATTACAAGAGAAACACAGACAAGAATTTGTTCTAGAAAAACAGGATTTTGCCAGATGTTAATGCTCAAATGCTGGTCCTGACATGAGAAATGAGGGGGAAATGAGCAATAACATTGAAGCCGAACGATTCCGAATTCATCCACCAGGTTCGTGTATGGAGCTGGCCTCCTAAAAACACAGGATGCAACCGTGTTTTTCATAGGTAGCATCAAGTTGTTGGTTTTCTTAACGGAGTTTGGTGTTGTACCCGGGCACGGCTAGCATGTAGCCGGATGAGGAATATAACCTGGAAGGCGTTGACGTGAAGCGGGCCGGTCACACGGCTGATACACCCGGTCACAGCCATCAATAATGGATCGAGGCTGGACAGTTTAGCGGCTTAGGAGGCCCCGGAGCTGCGGTCCTCGAAGAGACATCGGCGGGGACACAGGCGCAAACACCGCGACGTACGTCGTGGAAACCCCGCTGAACGCGTCCTAAATCGGGTCTAATTCCTGGAAGATCCTCGCCCGTCCATTTTTTTTTTCACATTCTTATTTTCTTTTTTTTACCTGTACTGCCCGGGTGAAGAAGACCCCCGCGTCGGACGCCAGCTTTTTCACGTTGAAATCCATGACGCCGCACCGGAACGAGCACACGGACGGGGCTCCTCGGTCGCCTCCCTGCCGCTGGGGATCCTCCGGGTCAGCTGAGAGGATGGAGCCGCAGGCGGGGACGCTAATCCGCTTCATGCGCGCTCGGAGTTCCGCTCTCCGGTCTCCGCCCCCCCCCTCCGCGGTTGAAGACACGGGCGCGAGTCACGACGAGCTGCGCGTGCACCGCGCCACCGCGCGCGCAGAGGCTGATGGGAAATGTAGTCCAGACAGGAAATAATCCTCATGATAAATAACGTTTTATTTGTGAGCGACTTTCTTAAAAACCCGAGGAAAGAAGAGGGGATAAAATGCATCACAATAATGCATAAGTACATGATGACTTTGAAAAATGGAATTGGAGATGCCGGGCAGGGGGTCTGGAGGAAGACCAAAGAGAAGATTGATGGATGTAGTGAGAGAGGATGTGAAGTTAGTCGGCGTTAGAGAGGAGGATACAGAGAATAGGGCGAGATGGAGAAGGTTGATCCGCTGTGGCGACCCCTGATGGGAAAAGCCGAAAGGAAAGGAAGAACAAATGATGACTTTGAAAAAAATCCATTTCGAATACTTCTTTGTTGGAAAGAAACAAATGAAAAGTTAAAATTGCAATTAAATCGAACTACATGGTAATAACCCTGATATATTCATCAGTAACAAATGAGTTGAGAATATATTCTACACAAAATCAAGAACAGCGAACAGACAGTTCAGACAGTTTTCCTAGTTTTCAGTTTTTAAATTTAAATTCTGATTGAGCAAATGAGACACACACACACACACACACACACACACACACTCCAATCATTGATATGTGGGGCATTTGTGTCCTGCTTACGTTTCATATCTTTTTAAACAAAAATATTTTCTTTCTTTCTGGTATCTCCTCCAACTTTCACTCAAAATATGATTGAAAATGAACAAAATGACACCAGAACGCTTGTACAGAATTGTCATTTCTTGATATTTTATCAAAAAGCCTCTTAAATGACTCCCATTTGATGTGATTCCGAGAAATGTTATGTTAAGAAATATGTAAGAAGTCTTCACAAGCGTTTAACCGCAGGAGATATGGAACAGTATCAGATACCTGACCTGAAAATATTTTAGTGCTACTATATGCTTCTTCTTTTCCCTTCAGGAGTCACCACAGTGAATCAGCTTCCTACAAATAATCTTATTCTCTGTATCCTCTTCTCTCACACCAACTAACTTCATGTCCTCTATCACTCCATCCATAACTCTTCTCTTTGGTCTTCCTCTAGACCACCTACCCAGCAGTCCCAACTTACTATATTGATTTTGTATTTCTGCAGCTTTTTCCCATAAAAATCCCAACCAAATTGGTTGAGGATTAACTTTAAAATTAGAAAAAAAAAATCAAATCTGTAATGACACATTCTCCCTTCATTGCAGATTTAAGGGGTCATTTCCAAATTTTACAAAGCCCTCCCCCCCCGTTTTCTTGAATCTCAATTCTGTTTTCATACTCGGCCATTTCCAAACAAACTTTCAGTTCATTTAATATTATTCAGAGAACTGGTGTGTATCTCTTGTAAATGGAAAGCGTCTTCCAGGTTTCCAATAATTAGCCTGAACAGCAAGATACAGGCCAAAGCTTTGCACTGAGATATAGGTACACAGTATAAAACCTTTGCAAGACAGCCCAACAATTACACATGTGGGTCCCTGTTTTATCAGGGCTCACATCCAGAGGGGTTTGTGGAGAGTCCTGTTTGCATCCCCTATTATGGGAAATCTCCAGGGGCTCTCCACAAGCTGGCAGGATGCTTGCCGTTCTTCAAGATTTCCAAAGGTCGAACACATCAAATTGTGTCTTTTTGTGGGATATCAGTGACTCCAGTCAAACCTGCAATTCTTTGGTCACAGAGAACATTATTGCATCAAGACCCGGCAGTCTTCCTGTATCTGGCTGTCTTGATACAGCGACTGGGTTTCAACTGATGCGAACAGAGCACTTATGCTCATCTGCAGCTGATGGAATCATTGAAGTCACTTCAACAGATGCATTGCACCTGAAATGGACGGGGATTGACAGAGGCGGTGCTGGTGCACAAATAGACAACTTAAACCTCAACACAAGAGATTCTCATGCGGACTGGATGTTTTTCTCCAGACAGTCTGTCTTAGAAGTTGGCTAAAGTTTCAAGGTTGAGTGGCGGAGACGCAGAAAATAGCGACAGAAAGTCAAGTCAAGCTACTTGGAATCAGGGAATCAAACATTTCCTTGTTTATTCACAGTCAAGTCAACTCCATCTTGCTCCCGTGTGATGACTCACTCCTATTTCTATCATTTAGCGAAACAGATCCTCTTGTTTTCAAAATCACACACAAACAAAACACACCGTTCTGTTTCTCATGTCCGCGTCTTTAAGAGAAAAGTGTTGAAGTGAAGCAGTTAGTTAGCAGCATGTTGACCAACCAGTGCGACTTGATAAGCCACCAGGCGTTGTTGTCCAAGGATAATTCTGCCTTTCAACCTCATCTTTTCCTTTTTCTTGTATCCAGCTTTGCGAATGACCTCTGAGAGCTCAATGAGTGTTGGGAGCCAAACCCCGAGGAGACATTCAGTATCTTCTTGACAAAGTGAAGTTTTTGGTTACAGTATGGTGGATACTGGGAAACGCCAGCCTCGGTGTGACTCGGCCGTGCCTCTCTGCTGCGTGTCCAAGAGTGACACTGAAGGCATCTCAATGACATGACCGCTGATGCTATTTTGCCAAAAGTATGTGGAGACGTGCATCTTATTGTGATCGTTTAGATGGTCCAAAAGCTCAAATCTCTATCTGCTAATTAGCTGCTTGAGGAATTGTGTGTCAAATGGTTTCGGAAATCTCATAGGCAGCCCTGAATTCAGATGACAAATCGGCTTTTTCTTTTTCCCAGATAAATGCCCCCCCCCCAGATGATTAGAACAGATTCGACAAAGAAAGGTCAAAATTTAGCAGAAATGACGAAATAAAATGCTGCCAGATGATTGCAAAAGGCTAAAAGGGAGGCTAAAGCAGGATACATGCCAATGCCGTTGGGGGGAGAAATGATAACCTTTGGGTTTTTCCAAAAATATTAGTACTGAAGTCTTTGCGACATTAGATATATTTTCTATTTCATTGTTGTATGGCAAAGTTTACCATCCATTATTATCTGTCTGATATTAGAAAAAGTACAAGTACTTTGGTCCCTGAAAGTCCCTTGGGCCCAACTTGATAAATACTAGAACTATACTTTATTGTGCATCACTGCACTTTTTCCCCATGAGGCCAGCATATCCTTTAGCTTACTTATGGCCACTTATGGCCTTATGGCCACAGACATTATCCAGTCCTTTGACAGCAACCGTCACTAACCTGATGTTTGCTTTACTGTCCTGAACAACAAGCGAAAAGTCTGATATGGACTGACTGCGACTTTGTTACTTGACGGTTCTTGGTTAACCGTCAACATGCCGATGGCCTGTGAGAGTTTAAACACGACCATCTGCTTCATTCAAAACCTCTGTGGACAAATAACATTACAAATGCAATGTCACCCCGTTAATATACATCTAACTCCCTTTAGTCCAGCCCTGAAAGATTTCTGTACAATGTGCAAGAAATTTGGTTCCTTATTTTTGGCAAACACTTGTTTAGAGCTGATTATTAAAAAAAAAAGCCACAGATTCACATGATGGGCGTAGCAACTGTAGCTCGCATCCAAAAGTACAATGAAAGCATGGGGGAGCTCTTGGACCAAATAATGGTACTCGCTGATGTTTCCTCATGAACCCACACGGAGATTCAAACTTTATTACATCCTGGTAAAAGCCCAGAGAAGCTACTTAAATTCCAGCATTTACTGCTGGGGATATTTCATATCACAGTTACAAACATGGGAACATTACTGACTAACGCTGCCCTTCCACAATTCTTTTCACTCAGTGTTTTCAGAGGAGCACCGGGTTTCTTTTAGCTGGGATTAACGCTGGTAGACAAACACTCTTGAGGGCCAGGTTCACCCTTAAATGTGTTAAACACAATTGAGCTCTGGGCTGGGATCTGACTGGATTGATAGATGTATTGTGCACATGGTCCACATACTTCTGACTGTGCAGTCTACCTGTGCAATGACGAAGCTCAGATTAAAATAACAAATATAAAAAAAAAAAAAAAGGCAAGGTTGAAGCGGAACTAAATTATCCTTTACAGAACAGACATTGCTAGACTATATTTGATTTTTTTCTGTGTATAGCTTCTTAGCACTGATCATACGCCAGTCAAACCTAAACAAATTTAAATACAGAGTACAGTCATGAATGTTTACAGTTATATTATAAAACATACACAGTAAAAGGATGAGACAAAACATAATATTTACATATATAACACACAAGTCCGTGTGGGAACATCTCGCTCCCACCAACATCGGTAAGATGCTTCTCCTCAGCTGGTTTTCACTGTACACATGTCCACGGCTCGATGGCCGCCGGGAGCACGGGCGGCCTCTGCGGGCGATACAGAACACTACGTGGCCTTTAACCTTTGCGCTCAGTGTCACACGGTTAGCGGTAGTGAGCGGCGGAGGGCTTTTGTTTCCTTCTGCTGAGAACCAAGCGTCACTCCAGCTGTTTTGTTCATTAAATCTTTGCCACGCACAAGCCCGCGCACGCACGCACGCACGCACGCACACACGCACACACACGCACACACACACACGCACACACACACACGCACACACGCACACACACGACATTCACCCACCCCTAAAACCCTATCCTAACAGAAGAGATGCTTATGTGCAGCGAAGGTTATCACCCTCATGAAAAAACAAACACCCACCATGCACCACATCTTAACTCCTATATGTCATATGTTTCCAAACTACTGTGAATACTGTGAAGTGGGTCAGAGACACAGTTCTGCTCTATAAAATAAAAATCATGTGAGGAAGGAGGATGTACACATTGACCCTTGTGGTGATGACTGTGGGAGGAGCCTTAGCTTGGGTTTGCTCGATGTTTGCTGGGCATCGGTGCTCCTGTGCTGTCACCCTCTTTGTCCATAGTTCACGTCTTGTGCATGATTTGTTTCCATGGGGTCTTCTTTGAAGTTGTCGCAGTGCTCCATTACTTTCCTGATAAGACAAAGACATTTTTCATGTTTCGTGTCAGTTCGTCACTAAAAATCTATCGTGTCAAGCGAATCCACATTGGTAATATTTGTCGACAAGTACTTGTGTGTACAAGTGTGTGTGTCTAGTCACTGCAAACCAAGATAGACTAAACCACACCCACAATGTAAACAAGACCAGTCTCTTTGGTTTCTGTCCAGGCTACCAGTTTGATGTTTGAGCCAAATTCAAAGTAATTTCCTGAAATTTTATTAGACTTTATTAGTCCCTTGGTTTGCTTTTTTCCCACATTTCGCACGTCTGGACCTTCCTGGTAAAGTTGCAGTCCACTAGATGGCAGTAATGTACCTTTAACAAAGAGCAACATTTGGAAGACACTGAACAGGTTCTCTCAATCTCACAAGTAAACATGACTTACTGGGCCATGTCCTTGGTCTCTGGATGTGAGCTGTCCAGTTCCAGAACCTTCTCCAAAAGAGTTATTCCTCCTTCCTTGATCAGTAGGGGACAATACTTGCTTGCTGAGGACAGAAAAAAAGCACACAGAGAGAACCTCAAGGTTGTCTCATCATCCAACATAAATTATTTTATTTTCCCTTGGACTTTTTGGGACTTTTTGATGGTTTGAGCCTTTCGTTTAATTCTATGCCGAAGTTTAGTCTTCTCTTAAAGTCATTTCCTAATTGACTGCATTTTGTTATTTGACTTCCAAGTGTTTGCACAGGTACGGTATGACAGTATATGACATTGAAGAGGCAAATTCTACATATATGCATGGAAGAAATTAGCTTGAACAAGTGAGATGTGAGTGCAGCATCCTCAGGAGGGGCACAGACAAAAGCTCCAGATACTCACGGTAAACAGACACCAGGTTGTAGAGGGCCCACGTGGCCCAGTGTTGACTGACAGGGGAGATGCCCTGAGGCAGCAGCCGCAGGATGGGCTCGAAAGACCTGATGGGGCGAAGTCAGGTTAAAAACAAAAAACATCACACAGAGGAAAAAAATTCAGCAGCTTCACCCATCTGATCTTTTTAGCATTACACAACATAACTTAATTGTCATAAATTCAAAATAAAAGTAAAATGCTTATTATCTAATTTTGCACATAATATTGAATACTGTATACATACTGTAATACATAATATTAATACTGAATAAAATAAACCTGAAAAACGGTACCAATTATTTACATAAACATGAATACATACAGTGGACAATAACTTTTTTTAATGCAACAATTCTAACTAAGTAAATTGTATAAAAAAATAATTCATGATTAGTCCGATGGGGGAGGGGAGGCTGCATAAATAATGATAAGTGACAAGTCCCTGTATATCCACTGATAAGTCATAAACATTTCTTACTTAAAGATAACTTTGGAGGTATTTTTGATTGCAATGTTTTCATATGAACAGAAAAGATAAGTTTTGAGCTGCTGTTGTTATTGTTGTTGCTGCAGTAAATATTAATGGGGAAAAAATAAGGTAGAAGAGGAACAAATGAGCTCACCGGTAGTTGATGTTACGGCGTGAACTGACGTCCCAGCTCTGGATGGCCTCCCACATCTTATCCATGACGGCGTCTCTTTTCGGCTCCTCCATGGACCAAACCTCCGGCCCGTCAAACATGATGTGCGAGAGGACACCGCAGGCGTTGTATGACACCTCGATCCCGTCCGCTTTACTATCCAGCAGGTCACTGTCAACCCATCACGGAGCAAAATGAGGAAATGGTTATTTATGAGCAGGAGCACAACTTTCAACAGATAACAGCTGCTGTGACAACAAGAGACAAAGTTTTACAGAAACGTGAGGGAGGTTAATGCGCCCTGATGTGTACTGTTTACCACGGCTGCAACAAAAACAAATAACAGATATCATGTTGGGTGTTTTACAGCAATGGATACACAACCAGTTCTATTTAAAACATGTTTAGAGTAATCAAGCCCTGTTGCAAAATAACGTCCTTTCCTGATTTCCTCCTGCTGTTAAGGTGAATAGTTAGTGATTGAGATGCTGCAGCTTCATCAATATTTACCTTGCTATTAATTTGATTTCATATGCATTTGGATCTTCCCTCTAAGAGATTTCTTCTTTTTTTTTTTTATTTAAAAAGGTGACAGCCAAATTCTGCTCTTTGGAGCCGTTTATAATAAATAAATGTTTCCGCTGTACGTAAAGCTGGACCATGAGCTCTATGTATATTACAGAATAATATTTGTGGACTCTTACATCTTGTGCCAATAACGCAAAACCTTTTTTATATCGCCAGTTTCTTTACCTGAATACGGTGATGAACTGGGGAGTGAGCAACTGCGGCCTCAAAACCTTCACCTCGGCAACATTTCCAAGAAGTCCCAACATGTTGCGATGCAGCTCCTGTTTGTCTGGAAACTCCTGGAGAGAGGGAGGGACAGCAAAAAGAGCCAAAGGGCTATCTCAGCACGCCTGAACGGTGGTCTCTCCGGAGGTCTTCAAGCATGACCAATAACCACGGATGGAGTGTTGGAACGGGTGCACGGACAGCGCACTCACCACCAGACAATCCAGAAACAGACTCATCCCCCGGCAGTTGAGGAACATCCGACAGTTGTCCGGTGTCTCATCAGTGATGTTCCATAGAGCGCTCCAGGAAAACTCCATTACTTGGTCACACTGCGGGGGGAAAACGACCACACAGCCTATTATCCAAAATTCTCTTGACATTTGAAACACACATTTGGAAGTTAAGATAAGTAATTCATCTTTTTTTTCTACCCTAAAACTAAAATAAAACTACAGAGTAACATTTTCGACTCCAAAATATATCCCGAGACTCACCATTCTATCTTGTAGCTTCTTCTGGATTAAATTCAGCATCGTCTTGAGAGAAAAAAAGCGAGGAAGAAAAAAGGAGACAGTCAGTCGGTCTATTTGCATGAGGAGAAGAAAAGCCTGACGAACCCAGAGCCACTATAAACATTTGATCTCAATTTTACCTTGACAAATCCCATTTTCCCTACGGCTTCCTTGTGATGGTTGTCCACTTGGCAGACCAGAGCATTGCAGAGATGCACGGCAATTCTCTGAATGGACTCGTCCTGCCTGGCCGGCTCCAGGATCTTCAGCAGCAGTTGATTGACGCGACTGTACTGGAACTCCAGCTCCTCTGGAATACTGAAGTTGCACAGAGTCAAGCAGCAGTTCCTCTGGACCTGGTTCAGGAGGAGACGAGATGTTAAGTCTCCCTCTGGTGAGACACTTGAAAGTCTAATGAGTGATTGATCTCTGATCACAATACATTGTTTACAGGTTGTATTTGAGGATTTCCAGCTATTTATGAGGATTAACGGGTACCTTTCCTTTGTTTGCCAGTCGTTCTACATGAATAGTCTTGATTTTGGATCATAAATGAATGCAGTCTTTTCAATGTGGAATTGATTTTTTTTTTCCCTCGCCGCAGATTAAATTACAATTTGTGGCACAATTTGCACTTAATGTGTAAATATTTGTGTTACTGCTATTTGTGCTCCAAAGAACCAATGAGGAGCAATTCATTTATCACAATTCTGTTCTACTGATTTGAAACTTACTGGATTTCATACCCTTTATGATATGTTTTTGTTGATATTTGAATTACTACATGTTTTGCGCTGCTTGCATACTATTCTCAGTGCCCTCTTCATTTCCCCCGCCAGGGCCAATATAGTGTTACATTGAAAAGTAAATTGAGGAAGAGAGCGGACTCACGGTGACCTCCTGGTACTGCTCCATCCCATTTAACACCACTTGAATGACTTCGCGCCGTAGCCGCATACTCTGGTCACTGCGGTACTCCGTGTTGGTCAGGTAGAATAGAGCAGCGCTGCCCGTCACCTGAATACTCTTGTCATATTTATGGCACTTCAAGGCTGCAATGACAAGCTGAGACCCATGCAGAGGAGTGAGTGGCTGCGGACGGAAATGCATCATCAAGCCGCACAGATCACCTTCGCCCCCCGCATGAACTCGTACCTGCAGAGCTCGGAGCAGCTGGCTGCAGTGCTGTATCCTGGCGATGTCAAACAGCTGATTGATGGCTCGATGGGCCAGCTCGGGGCGAAACTCCGTATACGCTTCGATGGCGTTCAGGACCTGGTCTTCGTTCTTCGATCCCGTGACCTGAAAAGGGTCAGCAACAAACAAACCAAGCCTTTAAAAATACATTAGCGATACAAACTCAAAATTTATTATTTATCAGTTTGCAATGTACACTTTACGCAACACAGAGGAGCCTTTTCTTTGTCATTAACGGAAACCAGGTACTTTGGCTGACCTAGGAAGGAGAGGCTCCCCTGGTCTTCAAAAGCAAAAATCCACATGAAGGCCTGTTCTACAACCATTTTCATCGCTACCCTGCAGAGCTCAGTCCTCTGCCAAAAATTGTTGTGATATCAAAGACACTGAAGACATGAAAAACAGCGACTGACTTCTTTTCTACTGCCTGGAAAAGAGTGTTTGTCTTCGTAAATACGTATGCCGGCCATGAGCTGGAGACACGGTGTCATTGGACCACCTTACTTCTAAACAGGTAGACAATTAAATCCGCTAACGTTACATTGCTGAGCAAACGTTCATACAAGTCCTTGAATCAATAGAAGAACACTTAAAATCTTTTTTGCTGATGAATATTCAGGTTTGGAGTTGCATCATCTTGAAATGACGATTAACTGGCAGCACAGATCTTGGGAGTGCGTGCGGTACCTTATAAGCGGGGATGTGTGTGACATTACAAAGGGTGGTGTCGTATAAGCCCAGGAACTGCAGGGGCCTCTTCAGCTCCTGGAACGGGTAGATGCTGCTCTTGCAAGGCTCAATACTAGACATCGGGAAAACAGTTTATCAGTATGACAATTGCTTTTCGGTCTAGGCTGAATGCCGCGCAGCCCGTTACCCACCTTGGCCGACCCATAGCCTCTTCAAATTGCGGAACTGTGCAGTTATCCAGCATGATGTGACCTGAGATGTCCAGCGACACCAGATTGACCAGTCGTTGTACGATAGCCGTCAGGATTTTCCTGGTCATTTTGATCTTGGAGTTCCGTCGGCTCTCCCTGGAGATGTCCAGATGCCTGGAGGAGATTGGCCGGCAACAGCAAAACATTTCAGTCTTTTCGAAAAAAAAAACAAACGAGTGCTTGGCAGATTAAATTGCTTGTGGGCTGAAAATGAATACAAGGGCGGATTCCTTCTGAAACCAATTACACACATTGATTTTGAACTGAAAAGCATAAAACATGAGATTTGACTGCATTCAAATAATAGCAGTTGACCGAAAATGATATAATCAATCAACCCTAGCTCTAATGCTGGCCATAATATAATCAATAGGTCAACCCAACTGGACACGGAATTCTCTAGAGGAACATTGACAAAAAAAAAAAACCCAAACGTTTCAGACATTACAGTGAGTGCAAAACGCTAAATCAGCAGCAGGACATCGGATGTGGAGTACATAGACTCAAAAAGACTCCAAACTGGATCCTCCTTCGGATTATACACCGACACGGTCCCAGTAAGGTCAGACCAGACCGAACCAATCACCCCGGTAAAATTTCTCTGAATTTTGAAAAGACTCCTCCATAAATTTTCTAAGGATTTCGATCCTTAAATAGGAAAGGAAAAGTAGTTGCATCTCTATGAGGCACTTCAGGTGCAAAAGATACACAGGGAGGAGGCTAAGTTGCATTTTCAATCAACTATTTTACAGAACAGCATATTACACCCCTGTCACGCTTTGCCATCTGTGCTAAAGTGCACAGGGTCAGGATGCTGGAGCAAGTCAGCCCGCCCCTGAGGCAACAAGGGAAGGAGCGCTCCAACGTATGTGTGCGTGTCAAAGGATCGTATGAATATTGTAAACAGGGCAAACCTCTTGCGTTCATGCCTTGTTGTCCTGTTGTGTAACAATATAACCTTTAATTAATTTGTACTCTGGAGCAGTGACTCACTGACTTTGTGCAGTTCTGTGTGCACAGAGAAAAGCAAAAGAATGATGGTATCACTGTTACATTACTGTTGCATAATCTGTGTGTGACAGGAACTAATGTAAGACTTTAATTCAATTTAGTGTCATAGTAATTATAGAAATATTTTTCAAGCAGTGTATCTTATATAGCTACTTGTTTCTAAAGATTTTTTTTTTGGAGCAAAACATTCTGCAGCTGCTGATATATCGGTGTGTTAAAATCGTCTCATATAGCCTTTCAGTACCACCCAGAAGTACCAAATAATTATAATAATAAGAAACTTGAAATGGATATCAAAATAATCTTTAAAAAAAAAGACATAATATGCTACAGTTTGAGTGAAGAAACTCCATTGATTTTTAACTGTGATTATTAAGAGTATTAATGTAACACCTCACACCTTTCACTGTTGCAATTGGATTCTATGCTGTCTGAACACAAAAATATGAGATTAATCAAATCCCACTATTTGATTACTTGAATGTACGGAATTCATTTCATGAGGACGAAGCTCCAAATTCTCTCTCTGATTTTTAAATATTTGAAACTTTCTTCTTCAATGTGATGCATAAACCCTTGAATGATATATGAATTCAAAATGACTAAATTGAATTAAGAAATTCAGGAGCTATAGTGGTTTTTATCCAGTTAAAAATGGTTGCGTTTACAGGTCAAGCATTCAGACCGGCAACCCAAAGCTGCCAATGTGGCATCTACCCTTTTTGTGTCTGTGGAAGAAACAGTTTAAACTCCACCGTCATTGAACACAAATACTAAAGCAGAGATTGCATCAGTTTATACATATAAGGAAGCTGCTGTCACTAGTACAGTCTTACTCTTTGGAAAAAAACTGTGAAGAAAAATGATAAAGAGCAGCCAAAAAAAAAAATTCCACTAAAGCTACAACCCAAAAAGAAATAAACGTGATATTTCAGACTCGATGCTGAACTATGCACGAAAACTTTCAGTCGCACCCGTGTCTCAACATTGTGATCGTGACACTTGTATACATGTTTTACTCTCAGAAAATTGATAAAGAATTGTGTCTATTTATTATATCTTTCTGGTAAGATATAGAATTAGTATTCCTGTAACTACTTGTCCTAATGATTTTACAGCAAATTGATTTGATTATTGCTACAGTGCCAAGTAGTTGCCATAAGAATTAGAAGAAAAATGCAAACAAATCTGCAAGAAAAAAACATGAAAAAAATAAATCATGCAAAAATCAGCAAAGTATTACAAAAAAAAAAACAGCAGGGGAAGATTTTTAAAAATTGGAAGGATTATCGCTGAATATTAATTCAGCGATAATCCTTACATACCGAAAAACAGCTTCATTTGAATTTTGAACAGGCCTATTTGTGAATGTGGGGCATTTGTCAGTCATTATTAAACAGCATTCCAACTGCCGTCAGAACACTGACAGAAAAACCCAAGAAAAAAACAACACTATCCGCTTTACCTGAGATTGACGAGTTCCAACACAGTACTGACCAACTCCTCCGACAGGTCCGTATTGTAGAGAACAAGAGATGCCAGTCTGTCTTTCCACTGCGTTAGAAAAGCTGTTCCCAGTAACTGTACATTAGAAAGGTCTAGTGAGGTGAGGGACTTCAGGGGTTTGAGAAGGGCCTCGACATCCACCTCATTGGGAAGGCCGCCCAGGTTGAGCAACCGCAGGCGGTTGAAGCCCTGGAAGTTAAAGTCTGTCTCCAGCGATTGCCTGGAGGCGGGGGTCTGCTCCTCCTCGTCTTCGGTGTCTTCATTGCAGGCGAGCGGCGCCCCACCTTTTCTGTAGAAGATGCGCTTGCAGCCGAATAGACACAGAGACACCAGGGTCTCGCGGAAGCAGCTCAGTGTTTTCAAGCTACGGGACGACAGGCTGTTGCAGTAGGTGAGGTGGAGCTCGATGAGATCCTGGCAGAATACACACAAAGTCATTTGAAGCCTTTTCAACAAATACTAGTGTAGCTATAGTCCCATTGTTTTGGGGGCATGAGGGGATGTGTAGATCTGGGTTTAATCTATTAACTTTCATGGCGAACAACTTTTTACGACTTCATACCATAAAAGGGGTGGGGGGGGGGTTCTCAAGGGCTCGGAGTGCAAACTGGAGTTGGCCTACTTGAGATAACTTGTTCCTCTGAGAATAGATCTTCTAATTCCTAATTTGTGTCACACCTGTTTTCTTATGGCCTCCAGGTCTCTGTCGTGTACAAAGTCTTCCCTCAGCTGTACCCTGGTCAGCCTGGTGCTCCGGGGGTCTGAGAAGAGTTGGAAGAAGCTTTCCTCTGGCTCAAAATTACTGTCTGTGTGGACCAGCTCCATGTACCTGCATCGACATAACAAGTGTTGGAACACGGAACGAACACCAGACCTGAAATAAATTGAAATAAAAATTGAATTAACATTAACGCGAGGGCCTTCCATTACGTACGTGTTAACCAGTTTGTCACAGATTTCACTTGGAAGGAAGATGTCTGAGTGCAGGCAGAGTTTGTTCCGAAAACCCTGGTAGCACATGGTCTTTCTGAGGTTTCTCAGGCAGAAGACAGTTGCCAAAGACATGAGGCTGTCGGGGTTATCTCCTGCTTTGGCTGCCATGTTAGTATCTTCTTCTCCAACACGAATCACCGACAGTGGCAGTGCAGGGGACCTTACAAGGGAAGAGGGAGAAAAGGTTGGAGGATAGTTATATTACTTTTAATATATATAAGTAAATGATTTACAAAGGCAGCCATCGCCAGCATCATGGCTACATTTATCCGTGTCAAAGTAAAAACGAAACAGTGCACCCTGGTCACACCACACTGACCACAAAACAATATGAATATATTTAAACTGTGTTCGGCCGCCTGCGTTGAAAGAGTAAAACTAGGTACTTGGCATACATAGCCAGAAATTTCTCAACAAAAACCATAATAATTCCTTGGCAGTCACCTGAAAAAGAACAAGATGTTGTCTGACAATTTTGGTGAAATTTAGGATGAAAAGTAGAAAGAAAAAAATTTTGTGAAAATGAAAAGTAATTACTTTTCTTTGTATAAAAAAAAAGTTTATGGTTGGAAGACCAAAAAAGATGAAACATAAACAATGTAAGAAATTACTTCTAATCTGTTCCATGCATGACAACAAATTAAGGAGTATTATAAGCACTTAATTTGTTTTCCTTTCACTGCCATTAAATGTATTGCGACGGTCTCAAACTACTGTACCATTACACTCCCGTGTTGACGCTAAAGGATTTTGCCACTGAAAAGCTCCGAGGGTTATTCTTAGAGCCTGACATTATGGAAAAGATCCCTCGAGGCCTAGATGTGTCTAACATGAAGTCTTGCTCTAAAGTTGTTACAGGTGGGAATCAGTGTAAACAAGAGTTAAGAGTGGCAAGGGAAGGGGGGATTGTAGAGTTGGACAACCTCCATCTATGTTTTACTTTTAAAGGATGAAGGAGAAATTACATTGGGGGCTGTAGGAAATAAATTCCAAGGCAAAAATATGCATTGCTACATTTCTGAACAGCACATAGACAGGGGATGTAATATAAAAGGATACGTGGGGGATATAACATAGGACTGCATCTTTTGCTTTTTCCTGGAAGACTGTAAAACCGTGCGCTAAATTGTGCGCAAAACTAGCTTTGAGCGTTCACATCATTGAATAACAACAGCTAAACAATTCACGATTTCATGATACCAACACCAACAGATTACTGATGTTACTGTTAGCCATCTCCATTTTTATGTGTCTGATGACTGCGAGTGAAATGGATGTTTTTTTCCTGATGAAAAGTAGTTTACAAGAAGCAGAGCAGCCAGCTTATTTACGATATTGTGCATTCATATCCATGATAATGTGGCAGGATAAAGGGAAACTCAGCATGATGTACAAAAAAAATTTAAATATTAATGGGGATCAATCTCTGGAGATCTCCTCCCTTGTGATGTCAAACACTTTAGAAAGGAATTAGAGCCAATAACAACAACCCATTGTCGTGGACAGCGCCGTATTCATTGGATCAGTATGGAGGCTTCTTAGACGTGTGAGACCCCCCCTCACTCAATTTGAACAGATTCCAATCTTTTTTATCCTATTATAGGATAAGAACAGTTCACCCCAGAATGTAAACACACACTTCCACACACCCTTACCTGTAATAATTTTAACAGTCCTTTTTTTTTTGCTGTGATTAGCAATTTTTTTTGAGATATCCTCAAAACCTATATTATCAGCAGTCTTGTAAGGAGTTATATTTTTCTGACGTGTCAACGGGAATCTTGCAACACACTCCGCTGGTTAGTCCAATTAACTGGGCCGAGACTTCAGAAAAGAGAAATGTATACAATTTTTTGTACTGATAGGGCAACTTTGGACTCCACGAGATAAAACTCCACTCTGTGCTGAAATCAGCTAGATATCTCTACAGCTAATACAAAAAACCACACACACACACAAGGGAAATACAGACATGATGGTTATTTGATATAAGGTGAGCTGTCATTTTGACCATTTCAACTAAACAGATTATAAAAGTGTGTCCTGCTTTTTTTTTTAAATAATGACATTGCTCGTCCAGACTCTTCACACAAGGGGAAAAAAAATTCTAGTTGCGCCTAGAAAAACAGTGTGCTTTGTAGCAAAACAATTCCTACTTTTAACCTGTCAAATGCCACTGTCATTAAAGCCAAACAAGGTGACAATTGCACCATTTTATACCATCGTTTGCGTTGATTGTTGTTTATTGGGTCTGAGTTATTACTTTTCGGTGGATTCTACGGGTATTTTGCAGTGTCTATGTGTTACCTGATATCGTTCCGCTGTCAAGGTGCCTGTCATTAGACAAGAAACCCATATTTACATTTTTTACAACCTCCTCAAATCCACGGCAGAGCTCTGTATACAGCCATGTTAGCTGTCCTGTCTTAACGATACTGTTAGCAAGTACTGTTGGGTACTTTACAACTTGTTTCAACATTCATAACAACTTTTTATCATATTTTAAATTTCATGTAATAGGGCTCTGGCCGACAAACGGAAGCGAGTAGCATGGTGTGCTCTGGTTTTTAATTGGTATTACTAGTTTGTTAGCAACGAGTCCTGTGATGAACACAAGCAGACTGTTACTAAGTTAGCAAACAGGCTAGCTAGCAACACAGTAAAAACAATTCAACCGTACTTTAACAGCACAAACGCTTGATGGCTGAACTTAAACGTGCAGCTATTATGAGCCTACCCAGTCAGAGCAACGCAAAAACCAAAAAGTAACACTTGTTATGTTAAGTTTGGCTTGAACTTGCCGATACGGTACCAACATTACATTCAGCGTCTATATTAGCATTTGGCTAACGATGACTTTCCTTGCAATACTGTTAGCCAAGTTAGCGGTGTGGCTAGCGCTAGCTAAGAGCCCTGTGTGTGTGCACAGGCTACAAGCAATGGTCAGCTGTGTTTGAGTGCATGGGTCAGGGTGTAGTGCTCTACCTTAGCTTTCGCCAAGGCTTTATGTCTTGATGACGGCGAGAAATGGTCTTAAAGTCACCAGTCTTCACTCATCTGATTTTGGTTTTCGTCCGATGTCAACAAACAGACTCCTCCTACTTCTACTAACGTTACTCCTCCCTCACCTCGTCTCTTGCTCGTGTTCTTTCCCCCTTCCCATCCCTCACTTCATGCCTATTTTAATGCCCTTCCTGTATTTTCATTTCATAAGTCATTATCATTACCGTCATTATTATGTTTGACATGCCTCCATGCTCAGATAAACTCTAAATTAATAGATTTCTGATAAAAATGATTTAATTTTCATGGAATAGCGAGAGCAGCCAGACTCCTAAATATCTAGTTTTCAGTGAACACAGAGAAAATGGAATATACTCATCATGAAATGTGGGAGAAAAAAAATTAAACCTGACGCACAATCCCAGATATTGAACTGGCCCCACTCAGTGCACTGAAGCATGTTATTTTTTTAATTCAGATTTGTATGATTGCCATTTCCATTACATACACGTTTTTAGGTATTTCATACATTTATTTTTTTGCACATTTTTTTTTTGTTTCTGTTGTAATTATCTTCGTTGTTGTCGTGTTGATTTGTTTGGGATTAATGTAACTTGAAAATTTAGTTTTTTTGGAAAATAAAATCCCACCAAGCTCTTGCCTTTCATTGTACTGAGAAGTACACTTGCAACTTCAGTTTTATCTCTTTTAGAAGATATTGCATCTTGTAACTATTTCTGTGCAGCTACATATTAAACACATTGGACTGGATTATCCACATTTGGCTTTGGTATCCTGGTGCAAAAGTCCAATGGGTGGTTGTGGGGGATGTCACCAAGAGATTATAGTAAGAACACCGTTAAAACGGCGAGGAAATCTTCAATAGAAATGCACCAAGGGACATGCAAATGGATGAAAAAAACTAAGGCTTGATCGGGCATGAATGAATGTAAGAGTACAAAGACTCTTTGAGAAAAAAAAGGTCCAATCATTAATCTTAAAACTGTAATTGTGAAAAACGGATCAATGATGTTTTGCCTTGAAGTTTTCTGCAAAGCGGAAAATAAAGCCTTAAAAAAACAGAAAAAACGCCAAAGTGAAAAGGAGCTAAAATCAACAACAAAATCAGCCCCGCTTCGACAAAAATATCACTTAAATAAGGAAATTAAATGCGATATTCCTTCGCTTGAAAAAAATGAAGGTCAGCAAAAGATGACTTGCAAATGACAAGCACCAACATTTGAAAATCCCAAAAGAAAAGTCTTTGGAGACAAGCTTTTTTTTTTTTTGCACTTATGCAAACCTCGCAAATAAGGATCAGAACAGTAACGCTGCATCTAATTCCCCAAAGCCGTGTTTTTCACTAATATTTAAACATTACCGGAGGTCACCCTTGTGCTCTTCGCATTGATTCAGATGGCTCCCTTATGTAAGTCTTATGAAGTAAATGTTAAAGTAAATTTAAAAAAAAAAGTAATCATTCCATAATTTTGCTGCAGAAATGTGCATGTATATTTATGTATAGAATAAAATGTTCTCAGGGGATATTCGTGCACTGGATCCACATGTCATCCCGGCAGATCCGCCCCTGTGTGTACACACGGACAGCAAGAACAACAGCCGCTGTCATTCGGTTGCGTCTGGGTCCAGACAGCGGCGTGGTGTCTGCCCACAAGTGCTGTGAAGACGGAAGTGATCCGAGGATTTCCCTCTTGGGCGATAATTTAGTCATTTTCCACGAGGAGCAAGACATCGCCCAGACATGTCCACCGCGTACAAGAACAGGTGAGGCGCGTCCAAACGTGAGAGAAAACACCGATGTTTGAAAACACCGATGGTGCATTATTATTGAAGCGGCTAGCATCATCCCCGCACAACTGGCTCCGGTGCTAAAGCTAGCAGAAAGCAGCGCGGCTAACTCGGGGATAATCCCAAGTTTGGAGATTTTATCAAAAGTTACAAAATTTGCATGTATGACCTGGCGGAGGCGCGTAGCGAGGTGAAGCCGTCACGCACGATGGCAAAAACGGCAAGTCTCCCGCTGTTTCAATGAAGCAACTTCATTGTTTTAAGTAGCTAGGCTAGCTCCCGGTTAGCACATCAGCTGACAGCCTCCCTCTTGTCTGGACTGGCTAACAATTAGTCATCGTGTAACTGGCTGACTGTTCTGTGTCAGTGCAACGGTCAAAATACCCAAGGGATCATGGAGTTTAACTTATTTAACCCCGTATTTTCTAAATTTTCAATGACAGGGTTGCAGGATTCCAATGCCTAGCGTTTCAATTCATTTCTCTTCTGTTTGGTCACTTTCAACAAAGTGTATTCATTTAACCAGAAGCCAAGTCTCAGCCTCAGTGTAAGAAATAGGTTGTAGCTTATTTGAGAATTTTGTCTGAAATGTAACCATTGCAATTCTCATTTCTTTCTTAGAATTCTGAGGGGAATACTTTCCAAAATGTTTGTTGTGTTACCAGAATAGTCAAATTGTTTTAATCTCCCTATTAACAGGCAGTATAATCATCATTCCTAACATCATGTGTCATGTGATTTTACCATATTTAGGCTTGCAGTTATCAGAAAAAGCTTTACATTTTCACAACTCTTTATTGTATACATTAATTAACATCCCAATGTAGTTGACCTTCTTGCAGTTGCCTGGCAGTCACATAGGTGCTTTTGTTCATTTTTATTTTGATACCTATTGTGGATTTATGCAAAAACATCATCTAAGTCTGGGTAATTCATGATGGGCAGTGCACATGCAATTTTTAAGAGGATATAGCAAACATGTATCAATAATGTAATTGTCGAGACTAAACAAAAAAACAAAAATAGAAATAAATCCGTTTTGACCATTAGCTGTTGCAGTGTTAATTTGTGTTAGAATGACTCTTTTGTGTGACTCAAAAGATACATTAATTGGCACGGTACATGCAAAACAGTCTCAAAGAGTCGTGTTTAAGACGAAAAGACATTAACCAACTGAGCGTCTATGGTGATTCGGTGAATTTGCAATTTTATTTTCTCAGAATGTCAACATAAATAGAAGGAAACTTTGGGACCTGTGTGAAATACTTGTATTTTTGACTCAGTTTGAATGTACACTTCCATGTATAAATATGTTTTTACTTGTTGTACCTCTATATATTTACTTAATGAAATGTGTTGCTTGAATTCAGAGATACATGACATGTTTGGTTTTGAAATTTTGGGTCCACATCTTTAACATTAAGGTGAACATCCATTAGTGTTATAAGCGTGTGTTTCTGTGCACATGTGTATGGTTGAGTGTGGTATATTAATGATCTAAAATTTACATCAATATTATCAAAAGTGATATTAACATACTTTGTAAAGGAATCCCTGCTGTTTTGCATTGTGACAGAACCATAGGTTACTACATGTTGGTGGATATCGGAAACAGCATACTAAATAATCTTCTAATAATCAGAGACTACACAAGTGGACTTTTACACCTCAGCAGTATTTGTTCGGTGCAATTGGTAATGTAGGCAGTTTCCTGGCAAGTTTTCCTTAGGTTGCAAATGTGAAGCACAGACTCAATGCTTTAACTATTTCTCCTCAGACCCCCCAAAATGTTGCTGTGACACATTAGGCCCCGTTTCAAATGTGAGCCCACGCTATAACCTGATCGACTCTACAGACATAATTTCGGTTTCAGGAATTCATTTCTGCTCAGCTTGTGTCAGATGAAAATCACATCACAAAAACAAAAACATGAGCTCAGGCAGGTAAGCCAGGAAGCAGAGCCTGCATTGCTAAGTTCACACCTTGATGTGATTTAATTTCTCAACATCCAACATTTAAGCCCAGGTAGTCTGAACGGGCTGTTTTCATTCTTCAGATGTCATTTCAGAGTCTGACGTTGTTCTTTACAATTCTTTCAAGGATCTCTCATCTCTTTATATCACTTTTCCATTGTGTCCTTTTATAAAGAGATTGTATTTATTCACTCTCATTCACAGAGCCTCTTTAAAAACCTCTATCTGCTGGCAAACCAGATGATCAATTACTTAATTGATTAAGTAAAAGCAGGAGGCTCAGGTTTCAGACATGGAGGAGTCGTGTGTACTTCATGTCCTATAGTAATTTACAGACCTGATTAAAAGGAAAAATATAAAAGGTCATTGCATGCGTTTTTGGCCACTGCAGCAGCCTTTCCGGATGGAGTTTCTTGCTGTGCCTGTGTGGGCTCTTTCTGTGATCTCCGGTTTCCGCCCACAGACCAAAAAACATGCAGCTGGTCAACTGAAGACGCTTAAATTGTGCGCATGCATGGACGAGAGCGCGAATGCTCGGCTCCCTCAATATGTGGCCCTGTGATCGTTGAAGAAACATGGGGGTGTTTTGACATGATTTCAGCCTGAGCACCATGTGGGCGTCAACCACCGCTGTCTTCAGTGGCTTCAGCTCATGATGGCCAAGCTGTCATTTTGTATATCATAACATTGGTACTTTCTCGGTTGTTATCTCAGAATACAGGAATTCAAAGTGGCCCTGAGCGAAGGAAACATAAACCTGAAAACGCTGAGAGAACTGTGCTTCAGTGGTAAGATTGTACCCCTTTGTGTTTTCTGCCTGAGTATTATCATTATAGTATATTTTATTGACAGTGCTGTTTTTATTCACCTCAGGGATCCCATTTGAAGGAGGCATACGAGCACTCTGCTGGAAGGTAAGCAGCCTTACGTCTGCAGTTTCACCAAAGTAAAATTTTTATGTGACAAATCTCGCTTCATCAAGGAATTCACTTATGTCGTAATTCCAAACTTCTGCCCTCCAAAGGGTGCCAGGTGTGACAAATGATCATATCAAAACTTTAAGGATACACCAGCGCTGCAAATCTGATGTTATTTTCTCAGGGACTCCTGACAAGCTTCCATTTGCTTCAGTTTGAATTGTTTGTTTGAGTTCAAGCAGGAGAAATACCAGACATGAGACATTTTAAAAAGAAAATCTGACATTAATCGAGGCTTTTACCTTCGTTTAGCAGCAGCGAAACCGTGGACTTGTAACAATCTTTTTTGACTTGCAACTGTGTCGCCCTCTTTTCAGATCCTCCTCAATTACCTACCTCTCGATCAGACACTATGGGACTCTTTCCTCAAGAAGGAAAGGTAAGCAGTTCATGTTCATGCCTGGTTTAAAATCTCAGGCCGCTCCGCTTTAGTCTTATCTGCCGTTTGTCCCCAGGTAACTGCAATATCAGCTGCTTTCAATCAGTGCGGCTGATGACATTAGCTAATGTCGTTCAGCTACCCTAAAAAAAGAAAACGTCCATTTTAGTCAGATTTTTCCAAGGCGGATGGTGTTTATACCCGGGTTTGTCCTGGTGACACCAGCTGGAAAGAATCTGCCACTGTCACCGTTTCTGCTAACTAAAGTGTTTTTGTGTGACCGGGCTCAGGGAGAGACCCAACACATCCATCGGCTGATTGTCTTTTCTTTGTTTTAAACCAGAGCATCCCTAGTTCGGCCTTAAATTATGAAACTCACCATTAGTTTTTTCCCAAAACTCGACGTCTTCTCTTTTCCCGTTTTCTATCTGACAATCAGATAGAAAAAGTCTAAAACACGGTCCAAAATTTGCTTTGTGAATCATCTGACCAAAATATTCTGAAAGCCATAAAACTGAACCACATGTTATTTCTCCAAAGGTGATTCAGAAGGTAAAAATTAGATTTCTATTTTTAAAGCAAAGATGTCAGATGTATATATTGCGTGAAAATTAGTGTTTATTTACAGTAAAACAAACCTGGAAAACTCGCACCACATTTTTAACAATGTCAGCAAAACACATGAGTTGCAAAACACATGTAAGCGAATGCAAAAATAAGCCAAATTGCTGACATCAGACCAGGTAAGGATTGTTACCAGGGTGCACCACAGTTTCATCTTTCCAAGTGCAGCGAAATAGTGATATAAACCAAGCAAATGCTGCTATTTAAAATTATTTCCCATTGATTAACCCCGGTTTATTGATTCCTGTAATCCTTAATTTACCCCTGTTCGGCATTTGGCAGGTGTTTACATTGAACCCTGGACCAAGAGCACAAGTATTTACTTTGCAGTCAGAGGCAGCTGGGAAATTCTCAACTTTGCAACGCTTGGAAATGACTGAACGATGATTTAAACTGTCACAAAACAAAACTCCAGTCATATCAGGATTGATCATATCTTCCCTTTTCATTTGCTTATGTAATTCACAGGGAGGTGTACTCTCAGTTCCTGAAGGAGATGATCATCCAGCCTGGGATTGCCAAGGCAAACCTGGGGCTTTCCAGAGAAGATGTGACAATGGAGGACCATGTGAGTGGAGTCTGCTTTGTTGCGATCGTCTTTGTGCGCGGCAGGGATGATGTGCTTTGAGGGGGAGACTCACTTTAACTGTACACCCTCTGTAATGACTTCATAGTCCAGATTTCCCTTTTGAAAATCAGAGATTTGAGGGAAGCAGGAGTTCCACAGCTGTGAACTCGAGCAGATTCCCTCAGGGGGGGAAGACGAGTCAATATATTGAAGTGCTTCAAGACGAAGCTCCCCTCCTGGCTGCTGGCCGGTGTTGCAGCACCTTTTCCAGCATAAAGCGCCAATAACAGTGGAGTCTGGATACTGTTTTGTTATGGCGGCAGCCGGTCCCTGCTGTTATGTGACTTATTATACAGAGGCCACAGTGTTTCGTGTGGTGATAATACAAAAACATAATGATACAGTCATCGTATGCGTGATTAAAGTGTGGCAGGACCACCGTGCTTCGGGGTGACTGGGCATGTATTCTTACCACATTTTCTTTGACCGTAATCTAGAACTTCAGCTTGCATCAGCACAGAAGATGAAGTATCTATGAAATATAAGAGTCATCTGTTTTTTTTTCTTGTTCTTTCTCATGGGTATATAATGTAAGTTAGTCTGACATGCCCGAACGCTAGCAGTGTGCGAAGATGCATATTTTGGTATCAGTTCGACACCAAGTAAATATGGGGCCAGTATCGTCGATCATGACACTTTTCAATAATTAAAGTGGGTGCATCATCCAATTGCTAAATCTCTGTTAATTTCCATGATCCTTAAGTGTTTTTGTGATGTTTTCTTTCTGTTAAATTATTAAATAGTTCAAAATCAGGATCGAATTAGGACAGTTCATGGATAAATAGAAAATATTTCATTATCAAAACAAGTTTTTTTTCCACAATGAATACAACAGTAACAAAATAATTTTAAGTAGTGTTCAATAGCTATAATACAAAAATTAGATAGAAATTTCTCTTTTCCTTTTCTGGATTTTTTTATTCAATATAAAGTTCTTCAAAATTATCACTACACAACAAAAATTACAAAACATCCAAAACCAAATTGTTCAAGTACAATGTGGGTTCAAGGAATCCTATACAACAAAAGAAAACTTTTTTTTTCCCTCCTCAGTGCACTTATTTTCTATATTTTAATAAAAAAAAAAAAAAAGGGGAAACTATAGAAACAATCAATCTTATTGCGCTAATATTGATCCGATACCCATATTGACTTGGTATCGATATTTTGATGGATCCGCCCACCACTACTCAACACCTTTGCTTATTTGCCCTTTTGTCCCTTTTTCAGCCACTGAACCCAAATCCCGACAGCCGGTGGAACACCTACTTCAAAGATAATGAAATTCTGCTTCAGATTGACAAGGACGTAAGGTACGGCCGAAAACACGCGCCATCATTTGTCCTTTGGCGGGCATTTTAGCGGCATTTAGCGGCATTTAGCGGCATTTTTACATTGGTTTGGTTTGCAGGGCGGATAGCATCTTGCCAACATGTGTGACAGGGACGTCAATTCTTTGTCATTTTGGTTTTCAATTGTTTAATATTGTAGAGGCTATATTACAACATTACTCAACCAGTTCCCTCTGGATGCAACTCTCTCATCAGAAACACCAATCGTTTTTTGACACACTTAAAACCTGAGCAGTGTCTCCGCTCTTCTAGGCGCTTATATCCAGACATGGCGTTCTTCCAGCGACCCACAGACTACCCTTGCCAACTTATCTTGGACCCTCAGAACGATTACGAGACGCTGCGTCGGCGAGTGGAACAAACCACCCTTAAAGCACAAACTGTAAATCGCAACCGGAGTGGGGTCACCAATGTAAGTGTGTATTTCCTCACAGCTTTCAGAGCTGTTAGCTTAGCTGTACGGCGCTCACTTCTTGTATCCTATGTCTTTGCTCGCAGGTCAGCTCCCCCGGAAAGGCCCTGAACCTGTACCCCTCCAATGAATACGAAGTGCTGCCCAATGGGAGTGAAGCACACTGGGAGGTGGTGGAGCGGATCCTCTTCATCTATGCCAAACTCAACCCCGGCATCGCCTACGTGCAAGGCATGAACGAGATCGTCGGGCCAATTTACTACACCTTTGCCACCGATCCCAACAGCCAGTGGAAAGGTAGGTCCATCACACAGAAGTCCTTAATTTTAGAGCTCGCTTGAAGTATTTCAGATTTATAATGTAATCAATTGCTCCGGAATCAGCGCAAACGATTGGTCTGCATTTTTTTTTTTTTTGTCATGCAGAGCACGCAGAGGCAGACACATTCTTCTGCTTCACCAACCTGATGTCGGAGAACAGGGACAACTTCATCAAGAGTCTCGACGACTCCCAGTGCGGCATCACCTACAAGATGGAGAGCGTCTACTCCTTGCTCAAAGACAAAGACATGGAGCTTTTTCTCAAGCTGGTAGGATCCAAGTTCTCCCTGGCCCCCCCTTCACCTCATCGATCAGCTCCTGGGCACGTCTGAAGAGAATGCAATGCATAATTTAGTGACACGACTTTGCAATACGCTACAAATTCTGTTCACGGACCCATTTTGAGAGGTGTATCATGGGCTCAGCCTGACGCAGCCCAAAGCTCCTCTTTCTGACAATAACGTGTAGTTTAATTAAACTGAAGAATTTCATCATCATTCTCAAGTAATTAACTGTTTTAATCACACACACACATGTACACGCACACACACTCCTGGCCCCGTTCCTGCTCCAAACGGGCTGAATCATCAGCAATTTTCATTTAGCATATATTAATCAAGGAAAACTGGATCAAAAATTCAGTACTGATTTTTGTTTTCTCGAATAAAAAAACAACAAAACAACACATTTTTGTATCCATATCAATTTCTAACCTGTCTGTACCGGATAGGACACAGGTCTGCTTGGACGCTGTCATTGTATTTGCCTGGGAACCCATGATGTGGCCCTTGGATAGATTTAGACTGTTTATGTTTTGTTTTTCCTCACAGGAAGAGCAGAATATCAAACCTCAGTATTTCACTTTCCGCTGGCTGACCCTGTTGCTGTCTCAAGAGTTCCTCCTGCCAGATGTCATCCGAATCTGGGACAGCCTGTTTTCGGACCAGGACCGCTTCAACTTCCTCATCCTGGTCTGCTGCGCCATGCTAATGTAAGCGTTTTCCCGCTGCGGTCCACTCCTCAGTCATTCATGGTTTCACGCGACATTTATTTCCTATCTGCAGACTCATCAGAGACAAGTTACTGGCAGGGGACTTCACAGTGAACATGAGATTGCTGCAGGTGAGACTGTTTAATAAACATAGGCTTTGTGTTTCTGACATGCTACACAAACCTAACAAGGAAACCCTAGTACAGTTAACCTTTGACTTTCGAGTTAAATTTGTTCCTCGACCGAGCTCGTGACTCAGTTTGCATGGATATCAAATTAGATTTTCTCATTGAAATGAATTAAAAAAACTATTAATCTGCTCCAGCCCCCTGTTTTTGTCACGTGTTTTTAAATAAGAAAAATGCACTTTATAAATAACAAATAATGTGTAAGAAAAATAATACCATATAATAAAACAGCAACGTTAGTGTATTTACCTTAACAATTGGACAAAGATGCCGGCCGTGCTGGAGATGGGCAGAGGAGGTCGGTGGAGTTTTTCATCACTTAACTTAGTCACCACACACTTAATGCTAAAATGTATTGCTAAATGTAACTTTTACACTTTGCTACACTTTATCACTAAACTTAATTAAGTGACTGAGTGAATGCCAGTCCTCTTTTTAAAATGATCAAACCCAAACTGGCTTTGAATGTCTCTTAATGCCTCATCCGTTAACGTTCTCGCCGGCTGCGGCCCCAAATCCCAATAAAGGTCCTCTGCCTCTTAATGGACAAGTCGACAACAAGCACACCTCGCTCATGGTTTTCTTTGGGCTATTTATTGGCGGGCAGCGTGTTTGACAGTTATTAAATGCCACCTCACAGACTGCGGCAGCCACGCCGGTGTCAATCTCGAATGTTAATGCACTTGTAAGTCAAGATTCCCCGGTATGTTATTTATATTAATCCTCCCCAAAAATTGCATGAGATTTTCAAAAACAGCATTCCTTCACAACTATTCAGCTGGAGTAAAACTAAATTTATCCGTAAGTTAGAGGCACAGAAAGAGATTCAGTTTGTTTCCTTCCTGTTCTTGGGTTCAGGACTACCCTATCTCCGATGTCCACACCATTCTGATGAAGGCCAAAGAGCTGCAGGAGAGTTCCAAACCTGCACACTCTTTTCCTGTGGCCGCCTCCGCTCCGATGTGGTGAGTGACGGCTCAGACGCCCACCCACATTGTCACTATAGCATCTTAAGGACTTGTTGGAGGACCTGATCGGACACGCTGGCCCGCCCAGCACCTACTTTTTACCCGGACCTTCTCAAGCGAGGCTCAGCGGGGTACGCTAGAACTTGGGAGGACACGCTGAACCACTGAATGCACTGAGAGGTGGAGATGCCTCTCAGTGCATTCTGGGAAACAAAGGCCAACCCGGTCATCCTCACCCTCACTGCCATCTCTCCTATGGAGACATGTCGTCTTGGACAAGGATGAGGCAGCGAAGGCGGCATTGCTCCTGCACATCCGATCCCTGCTTGTCATGGAAACATTCCTGTGATGTTCAACAACGCCGCCAAGATCTGAAAGGAACTACCATGGCCGGGGCGTATGGAAGCTGAGTAAGCCAAGTTTCGATTGGGTTGAGCGATCGTGCATGCTTGTACTTTTTAAAAGTTTTGTTTGTCTTGTTCTTTTTCTAAGTTTTTTTTTTTTTTTTTTTCAATGTATGGAACATGTATGCCTTATCTGTGTTACAATGAAGAGAAAGAGGACAGTATTTCTAAAACAACAATGAAGCGATGGACCGGCCAGTCGGATATTATCTGGGGCAACCTTCTGGAAAGTGTCATTTTATTTTTTATTGTGTTCAGCGTTGTGCCTTTTGTCCCCCGCTGGAGAGAAATCCACTTTGAAGTTGTATTACTGACAGGACAAAAGAAAGTAGGGCATAGATTGTACAGCTTTTCACACTGAAGAGTACTTGCAAAAGTTTTTTTTTTCCTCAACATGCAAAGTTTTATATCTTTTTTTTAAATCACGGTACCTGACCAGTGACTCACTGCAATTGATTGGTGATTATACTTTAGGGTTCTAAATTCACATGGTGGAGGTTGAAAAAAGATATTTAAATGCGTTGTTTTCGCTAGTTCGGCATCAGCCTCATTTCAATCCAAATCGTCGGGAAAGCCCAGACCTGGCGGCTGCAGCCAATCACAGGCAGTTTTATTCAGGGCTCATCAGAAGCAGCGTAACTTATTTCACCAGCATCCCAGATGAGTTTTCACCGTACGTGACCAGGATCGGAAATCGCATCACCTCATGAGCATCGCATATGCAAATGTACCAGGTTAGAAATCAACCAGCCACAGGGTGAAAGAGGTTTATTTTGTTGAAAGACCGTAAAGTTATAAAGGAAATTCACTCATGTAACTTTTATTTGTTTGTATGTTTTATTTTTTTGTGGGAAACTATAGAAATGTGCAAAAAAGAAAAAAAAAACAACCTAGTTTAACAAAGCCAAACAAAGGAAATCACAAAGATGAAACACTCGAGGTGAAAAGCGGTGCAGAGCTGAAGATGGAACAAAGCTACGGCGTTGACGGAGCATCTCACAGAGGAATCGGGTGGGAAGGAAGGGAATCGCTAACTGTCCCCCCTGCTGTCAACTCGGATCACAGAGCTTAGATGCCCAATTGCACTGGGTTTATCAGTGGAGTTAAAGGACCCGGCAACGAATGTGGAAAATTACAGAGTATTGATTTTATGCTGCGTAGTACACAGACTGCCTGCAAGGACGACATGTAACCTTAAAACAACCGGAGAAAATGGTATGAGAGTGCTGGAGAATAATCTTGTGCTCTGTTGGTTGCACGGTCGCGGTGTTAGATTAGTGAACTGAACAGGGTGCCTTTCTGAACTCACAGCCGGTCAGTCCCAACATGACCGCTAGGGGAGTAATGACTCTTATTTACCTTCGGTTTAGGCTTGAGAACGTTCATTGTGAAACCGGAATGGCTCCATCCTCTGTTGTGCACGCAGCGTACGGTCAGGCTAGTTGGCTTGTGTCCATCTGGGAGTGCTGCTCAGAGCACCAGCATCTATACAGTAATTCCAGTAGAGGGAAGGTACGTGGCCGTATGTCGCCAAGGTAGTGGAAATACTCCGAAAGGCTTTGGTGTTGTACGTTTGATTCTGGCAGACGTCCTGGTAACCAGGACCTGACCTTGGGGTTCCTCTGGCTCGATCCCGCTTTAGGCCTCTACCATGATTCAGCTCTCCGCTTCGCCAAATTGCGCATCCCGTCTATTTTCAAAGGAAGCCGCATGAACTGTAAGACCAGATCGAGCTGGGCAGACAGTCCGGCGACATTATTTGAAAAAGCATTAATATGCATAACATTCTTTGAACTGATAGGAATCAACACCTGAGGGGAGACAAGAGCTCGGAATTCAGAACATAGCAACGGCACAGCCGACACGGCGTGAGCTCTATCAGACTCTGAATGTTGGTGCTTTTATAACCGTGACAATTGTAAGCTTGTTGATGTTCCCTGTTGACACATTTAACCTCATTATGTCTCACTGAAAACCCCAGTTGCAGTTCAGTGTCACAATGGATAATACACAATTATTCAGATAAGAACATTAAAAGCATCAGTTTGGGTTCAGTATCTCTTGCACGTTATTCAGACATTTGTATATCAGTATTTACATAAAGAAATATCCACATAACACCAGTGACTGTTTTAATAATCCTACATTGCTACATATTAAAGCTTCATTTAAATGATGTCCTGCTAAAGCTAATATTAGCACGACACTGTCCAGCCCTGCGTTGACATGATGTTGAATTCCAAGGTTGGTCTTATTATGAATTATATGAATTTCCCCTTGGGATCAATAAAGTATCATTCATTTAATTTTTATTTTTTTTTTCTGATTATGTAAAAGTTTTGACCTTTGCAGACCTTTTGCTTTTTAAGATATGAGCTGATGGAAGGTGTATTTTGTTGATTTCAGAACGGCACCTATAAACGGCACAAAGTCAACGCTAGCTGTTTCCAGTATTCTAAATGATCTCCAATATCCAATTGAATTCAACCTACATTAGTAACATCTAAACAATGTTATAATTTCAAGTTTAAAATATTCCGAGTGATATATTCATGTTGGGTTTTACTTCGATACAACACACACTTGCCTGTCACACACTACATACTTACTGCGCTCTATATTTAGCATTTGTAAACTCGTCTATTTTCCAAATGTTCTGCCGCGGCGAGCCAACATCGGTCACACAGACTCCTGGAATAGGCTTTGTACTCCTTTACGTGCTACAAGAATCTCCAAATATTGTGAGATTATACCTCCGTCTCTGTAAAAACACTATTTAAAAACTTGCTGCGCATACCAGCCCCACGAATACGGCATGCAATGTCAGTGAAACAAAAGCTCAGGATATGTAAATCAATGAAAAATTAGTTAATGTTACAGGGCTGTTGAGCAACTGAAAAGGAATTGGATCTCTGTGGAGTTTATTGATGAAATGGGTCCGCAAGGGTCAGCGAAATAATATCTATACACAGTACATTTGCGTGTGTGTATATATAAAAAGATTGACCTCAGATTCTATCTTCACACCTGTAGCTTGTAATCTTTGGTCTGAAAGCTGGAAGGTTGTTGGGGGGAGAGCAAAAGGAGGATCAAGAGTAGCCTCCAGGAAAGCTGCCTTGTGGCCACTTTGATGGCGATTTATGGCAAAATCGGAAAAACTAAATAAATAACTTGTCGGACTGAGACCACCTCCCCAACGAGATTCTATCAGACTGTTTTAGACCAAGGCTCAGTTCACAGAAGCTGAAGAGGGAACGTGTCAAAATATCCTGATTGGTCTTGGACGTGCCCACAGTGACCAACCCAGCCAAAAAATCGGTATAGTCTATAATTAATGTCATTTCATAGACACTCCTTGAGAAGTGGAAAAGAGCTTTAAAGGATAAAGCCTGTTTTTTTTTTTTCTCTGCTTTTTACCCTCATCATCAAAACAAACTATTCAAATGTTTATTTAGGATGTGTGTTGAGCATCCCGACGCATCTTTTTACAAATTTTACTCTTCATTCGGTGGTTTTCTCCCGCATTACGACTTAAAAGGATCTTGTATCGTCGAAAATACTCAACCTCTCATGACGGACCAGGATTTCTGTTCTGTTGACACATTATGATATGTAGAATGGTAGTGAAGTTTTCTGAAATGTTTAAGAATTCAATGTTGTTGTTTCTTTCTTCTTTTTTTTTTTTTTTACTGTTGTTTTTTTGTTGCTCATTCTATAACCGGTGTGCTCCATTGTGTTTGTCCTGTTATTACTGAATTTAATATTTTTAAAAAGTGAAGATCGAATCTTGTTTACTGGTGTTTGTTATACAATGCAAGCTGTAATTCATTAAAGAGCTTTTAGATTATGACGGAGATTCTGTTGAATATTCAGCACAAACCTGTAGGTTCCTCACACGGATCTTTTAATAACTTAGTTGGAAATCATTGAACAAATGACCTTAAAAAAAAATAGAAAATCAGATGAGTTCGGGTACTTACGGAGTATATTTGTTTTTGAGGGGTTTCATCGATTGGAAGAAAAATAAAAATGTTTTCTCCAAACTTCAAATTTTTAGTTCTTAAAATGTGACTACAATAAAAAAGACTGGAAGTGAAAGTTGGAAGGATGAGGGAGGTGAAGACAGCAACCCATTGGATGTTTAAACAGACCTCCTATGAGTGAAACTCTCAAAAATCTCTCAAGCTACTCGAGTAAATATCCCACTTCTTTCCAGCAGCCAATTTTTTTTTTTTAATTTCTTTTTCTTTCTTTCTTTCTTTTTATTTAAACTTGGATGGAAAACCATCACATCCACATTTAAAGAGGTGCACTGAGTCCCCTAGTGGCCAGAACAAGAAGGACATGTAAATATTGTGAGTGATAGCGACTAATAAGGCCAGGAAAATAACTGAAACCATATAAATTTGAAAGAAGAATAAATGGGTATAAAGTAAGGGAGGGGCAAAATTGATAGAGGTACTATCAATTTGATATTTTTAAAAAAAAATCATCAAAAGCTTTTTTGTTAGTAAAATGCAGGATGCAAGAAACCATTTTTCGTTATTTTGGAATGACAACACATCAGGAAATAAAATCCCCACCTCCTCCCTGGAGCCTAATCTGTTCAGAATAGCTTTAAACCGACCAGTTAAAAAAAAGTCGAATACTAGGTTAGGTCCAAAGATAACACACATAGTGCACCTGGTTCTTTGACCATTTCTGTCACAACCAGTTGAAGTTCTCTTTGTTTTTTCTTAAAAAATTGTGTGAAAGGTCAATAAAATGTCTTTTTCCTTTGTCAGTTCCATTGTTCTAATTTCGTACGCGTATGTCTCGCTGCCTCCAGTGTTAAAACTCATGTGTTTTCACATGTTCGCTTCTGCACGTTAGAAATAGTAATACCATGCAGTCCATTTCCTCCAACTGTCCAGGTTATTGGAAACTCTAAAGTGCCCAGATGTGTTGGTGAGAGAGTGAATGGTTGCATGGATTAGCTCCAGCACCCTCATGGCCCTGAGTGCAGTAAAAGTGGTATGGAAAATAAAGTGAATTAATATTATTGTGTCCATCTCAAACGCCCCAGCACTACTCCCTCCCCCACCTAGAAAACAAAGACTCCGAAATCAGAATCAGAATACTTTATTGATTCCCAAGGGGAACATTGCTTTTTGTTGAAAGCAGCTCCTGCTCACGGAATAAAGTAAGGAGGATGAAAATATATATTAAAAAAAAAAGAATAAAATAGCGATTAATTAAAAAAAAAAAAGAATAAAAAATCCAATAAAAACGGTAAAGATCTAAATAAATAAATGTAAAGTTAAAGGTACGTAAAAATATATGTAACGTATATACATGTGTATTTACAAGTACATGTATATGATTACATGTAGTATTTATGTGAAACGGTCATTGCACAGAAGACAATTCTCTTTGTGGACTCCCAGACTTCCTGGAGATGATGGTGACCATGAAGGAGAGGAGACCTCATCAGCGACTTCTCATAAGATCTTGAAGTAGAGAGGGTGAGCAGTTCTAAATGCCTGGGTGTGCACATCAGTGAGGACCTCACCTGGTCCCTCAACACCATGCAGTCAAGAAGGCTCAACAGCTGCTGTACTTTCTAAGGAGGCTGGGGAACGTCTGGCATGTCACCTAAAGTCCCTTAGCAACTTCGACAGCTGCATCACTGTATGATACTGCAGCGCCACCACTTTGGACTGGAAATGCCTGCAGCGAGTGGTGGAGACTGCAGAGAAGATCACCAGAACCGCGCTGCCTTCTCTGCACAGCATCTACCCCTGCAGAGTCTACAGGAAAGCTGCCTCCATTACCAAGGACCACAAACTGAAGGTAAAAGGAGAGGGAAATGTAGAATGTCACGCCTGAAGAACTCTTTCTACCCAACTGCCATTAGACTCCTGAGTCAATAACCATGTTCAACCTCAGGACAATGAAATCACCTGATTGTTCACTTCATTGCAATTTTAACTTTTAATTGAACTGTCTGCATCCAACCTGCGCTTTGTGAATTTGGACATTGGAATTTGCACTCAACTTTTAAGACCTTGCACTTTGTCAACTTGCAAATCCATGAGCACAACTGTTTACATTTCAAATTCCACATGCTGTTTTTACAGTTTACATTGCACTGTTTACATCTCAATACAAGAAAAAGTTAACCACTTTTTTTGCTGTGGACTGCAAAATATGAATTTCATAGTACAGGGAAACACGTTTCCAGACTTTGAAAAACACTTTGAAACTTGAATCTATTATTATTTCTTTTTGCTGAGTCTGTTTAAACATCAAAATGCTTAACTTCTGCCAGCAGCTAAATTTCTGCCCGAGAATGGTGTCAATTGTTTTTTATCTGTCATGTGTGACAATTAATTCCACGAAGGAGAAAACGCTTTCCTCGATGAAAACAAACCGGAACACTGTTAAGCCAATGGGAAAACGCCATTCATCCTCGCGCAGCCAATGCCGAGCCGTCGTCGTGTAACTTCCGGCCACCGTCACGTGATCGAGCGTCTCCCCCAGAACTATGCGGCCATTGACCGAAATAAATATCGGTTTTAGTAACCTTGAGCTGTAAACTTTCCATAAAAGGTATTTACGTTTCCGAAAAGTTTTGTATTTATACATATATATATATATTCTTTTTTATCTGTGCATTTGTACAAATATTAATATATTTATCCAACGGATTTGTCCCGACAGTTGAAGTGACTGCCATGAACCAGTGAAATGTGTGAATAAATATGATATATTCGAATAATTTTCTGCAAATCCTGGAGTTCTTTATCCCGAAATAGATTATTGTTGTTAAAATATTAAAATAATGAATCCAGGTGCCTAATCTCTCATGCACTTCACAGCTATTACTACCACTGCTGCTACAACGACATACAAATTTTCTGGAAAGTATGAAAAAAAAAATTCCATAAGTTATCGGTCGTTTTATGTTTTTCAAATATACTGCTTGGATTATTTAAATGTGATTAATCATCAACCCATATGGAAAAAATTGGTTCCAGCTGAGGACTTTCTAAGTATTTCTCCCCACACTGCCCTTCTCATTTGACTTGTTTACATTCTACTATTTCTTTTTTTTCAATGTATTTTTATTGGAGAAAAATTACTTTGTATTGCAAAAAGTACCAAGTAGTTTTTGCCGTTTTTTAAGTTGTTTTTTTTTAACTTAATTGCTGTTCAAGGGTGTTTTCAGGTAGACGCCCAGGTAAGTTGTTCCAAAGTTCAGCTCTGTGTTTAATTATAGCAGTCCTAAGAGGTAACAACATCTACGTCTTTTCGCTATGACGAGTTCATTCAATTATTTGTTTAGAATGCCCATTGTTTGTGTATTTCTAAATATTGGAAGGTTGTATTGAAATGTTCAGGTTAATGATGCTGTATCATATCTTACTTTGTTTAAATATTAGGGGTACTTTTAGTCAGTCACTTGCAGGTGATACAAAATCTTCAGTCATATCTTATTTTGATCCTTAGAAAGGTACAGAAATTTAAATGCACTATGAAAAAAAAAAAGAATTGAAGAAAATTGCAGCTTTGCAAAAATGAGAGAAAAGGCTGCATGCAGCACCAAATGAAGGGGCTGCATTGGTGTGCATGTGTTGATAGGCGCACCTCAATCTTTCCCGATGCAGCTTGGCCCGATGCTTTACTGCAGTACCCGCGGCGGGGTCCACGGACGGGACTTCCGTGATGTGCTGTTCTCAGGCTATGCTCCGGACGGGGGCATGTTCATGCCGGAGAGTGTCCCCTCGCTCACCCCAGACACCCTGAGGGACTGGAGGGGGCTTTCTTACCTCAAAGTGGTGGTGGAGGTGGCCTCGCTGTTTATTCCCAGTGAGCTGATCCCGAGACAGGACCTTGAGGGTAAGTCTCAGAACCCCCTTGTGTTCAGTGCCAAGAGATGCAACTATTAATCTACGATTTATATAATAATCGAGTGTGGTGTCATCTTTCTTTGCTTGTCATGTGAGCAGGAGAAAATATCCGTGCCTCAACCAAACCGATCTTAATCAAAATCAGTTATTTATCCCTTCTTTATGTTGTAATACGGAAATGTTGAACAAGAAGTGCTATGTATCTGAAAGTATCGACATCAGGGTAGATAACATCCAGATCTATAGCCGCTAGGAAGTTCTGTGATGCATCTGGACCATCTGGAGCTAAGCCATGTATAACATGCATTCAGAACAAACAAAAAAAAGGGTCAAAAAGTAGCAGAAATTAAAGGAGACCAATATTTATCAACAATTCAAAGCCTTTCTGTTCCAACCAATGTGACTTTCTCTGCCAGCTCTGGTGGAGGCAGCCTTGCACGGCTTCTCTGTGCCCGAGGTTGTCCGAATTTCCCGGCTGCAGGATGGCCTGTCAGTGCTGGAGCTCTTTCACGGAGACACCATGGCCTTCAAGGACCTGGCTATGACCTGCACGGTGCGATTCCTCAACTACTTCCTGCAGAGAGACGGTCGCAGAGCCACTGTCCTTGTAGGTGAGAAAGAATCTCTGAGCTGAACTCCTAGCATCACGACTTTGCAGAGTACTCAGGTAATCATGATGGACCTCTCCAGGTACATCAGGGGACACCGGTGGCTCAGCCATACAGAGTGCCAAAGGTCTTGGAGGACTGGATGTGGTGGTTGTGTACCCCAAAGGACGCATTACTCCAGTCCAAGAGAAGCACATGGTCACCTGCCTGGAAGATAACATCCACGTCTTTGCGGGTATGAACGAAGATGTGTCGATGTCCCTCTCCTCTCGATGTTGAATGAACGCTTTATGTGATCCTTTCAACCCCACGATCCCTCAGGCTAATGTTCTTAATCCCCGATTTCCTCCAGCTTTGTGTTCCCTGAGCCGAGCTGAGGTTTCCTAATCCCAATCTTCGCTCGACCCTATGTATTTTCCCCGCAACGTCATACAAACCAAACCCTATTTTGTTTTAGGCTTGAATAAAAGATACACTTTCACTTAGACGGGGGAAGATAAAGATGTTCCTTGCACAGGCAAACAAGCCAAATGTCTTCTGGGCCAGAGCTTGTCCTTGACACAATCGTGTCGCCTCTGTGCGTCCTGCAGCCTGCGGCTCCTCCGACGACATCGACCAGCCTCTACGCCGTCTGTTTGCTGACCAGGAGCTGGTCGGCTCCCACGGCCTCATGAGCCTCAACTCCGTCAACTGGAGTCGCATCATGATCCAGCTGGCCCACTTCATCTACGCCTACCTGCAGCTGAGCGGGATGGAGCCTGGCTCGGACCTGCCTGAACTGGAGGTTGTGGTGCCAACCGGCGGGGCAGGCAACATTGCAGGTAGGCTGAGAGCTGCAGGATTGAATCTTCCTCTTCGTTCACACAGACGGTCTTATATTTTTACAAATATGCAATGGAGATGGGATAAAAATCTCTTATTCCTCAGGGTATGTATTTATGGCTGAGGAAGGACTTTTGTTTTGGGTGAAAAAAAGAAGCTCTCATCCAGAGGGGAGCCGCTCAGAGCACATCGTGTCACATGTCTGATGGTGGAGAGCAGAAGTTTACAGTTTCCCTCAGCCGATTATTGTCTGTCAGAGGTCGTGCACATGATATGCATGGAGTTAGTAAATGACAGTTTCACATTCTGTTTCCTTTCATCATTCTTCATCTTCTTTCATCTTCCATGTTCATTTCCTTCTTGTCCCTCCCGTGTTTTAAATCTTTTGTCATTATGTTTTAATATGATTATTTATTCCGTTCTTGCGTTCTTTCTCCTCCTCCTCCGCCTCTTGCCTCTCGTCTCTCGTCCTCACCCAGCCGGCTACATTGTAAAGCAGATGGGTTTGCCCTTGAAGCTGGTCGCCATGGTGAATGCCAATGACATCGTGCACAGGACGGTGTCCACCGGCGACTTCTCGATGGCGGCCAAAGTGACTCAAACACTGGCCCCTGCCATAGATATCCAGGTACTACACCACCACAAGCTGGAGGGAACGAGAGCGACGATCCAAATGCTTTCTACTGTCGGGTGTTGTTCCAGTTATGATCGTCAATGTCACCCCGCATGGTGTGTGGCCTGCAGGACCCGTACAACATGGAGCGGGTGTTCTGGCTGCTGTTGGACAAAGACGGCGGTGCGGTGAAGAACATAATGGAGGAGTTTCAACGCTCACACAAGCACTCTCTGCTCGAAACGCACCAAAAACTGGTAATCTTGCTTCGCTTAGTTTCCAGACACGCCTCATCTCAGAGTGATCTCCGGGTCTGTTATTCCTGCAGCTGTCGGGTATTTTGTCCACTGGATCGGTGAGCGACGAAGGGATCCGAGAGACCATGAAGAGATGCTGGGAGGAAAATCAATATGTGCTGTGTCCTCACACGGCCGTGGGTGTTTGGCATCACTACCACAATCTTCACAGCCCTGGGATCAACAGGTCAGACTTACTGTCAATTGTCCCGCTCGCTAATTTGCACCGTGCGAATATTAAACAGCTTCATAAGGCTGTTTAATATTTTCCAGTGTCTTGTAGAGAAAAACATCTGGAAGCATTTTGATTTTGCCTTTTCCATCACTTTTTAAACAATCTGACAGTGAACTTCAGCCACCTTGGATCTGTTTCATGATTTGTGCTTTGAACTAATATTATGGTCTCATCCAAGTTTCTGTTCACACCTTGCTTCAGGTGTTACATGGCCACAGCATCTCCAGCTAAGTTTGAGGAAGCAGTGCAGAGAGCCGGTTTGACCTTGGACTTGCCTGAAGCCATACGGGCACTAGAGTCGTTGCCCACGCGTTACCAGATTCTGGAGCGGAGCCTCAACTGGTGTCAAGACTGGAAGGACAGGCTGAGGGAGACAATCCAGGCCATCAGCTCTGCCAGAAACAGGAAACAGAGCTACTATGGCTGAAGCGTCAGCATTGACTGGTCCCTAAACCACATTCTACAAATAGCAGCAGACTGTCAGAACTGAAAAGAGAGACCCATGTCCAAGTTCTGGCCAGAATAGCCTTTGCACTGTCACTTTGAATTCCCCATTAAACATGTGAAAATGACCTTCTGACTTCAATTTGTGGATGCAGGGAGGGGTCCCAAACCCCCACATTAAGAGCCCCTGCAGTAAACAACTGTAAGTGAGGTCAGGGGATTCTGGAGGCTCCTCACTGTTCTTTACTCTTCCTTATCTGGATGTTGTCTCTTAGTTTGGAAGCTGTAATTTTATCTTTGGTGGACTTCGGTCGGGGCACTCCTCAGCTCTTCACAATCTTAACCCCTTGAGGAAAGAACAGAAAAATATCTGCAAAATTTTAATCAGTGTAGTTTTTACACAATAAAATGACAAATGGATAAATTTTCCAACTGCATCCAAAGTTTTTCTCAACTTACCCTCTCAGAATCAAGCTTTGTTTGAGATCCAGCTGCATGAACAGGCGCGGTGCCGCAGGGGGATTAACCAAGGCTTCATTCTACTCAGGACTCTACAGTCAGTCTTTCCAAAACCTTACAACTCGAAAGGAAATTATCTAAGTGGAGAAAGACTTCTAGAGACTAGAAGAAAATAAGGTGTTCACAATTCTGGTGTTACTGCCACTTTTAAGCATTGAGTCTTACCCAAATATCATGACAGAAACAACAAAAGGATGTTTATAGACAGAAAAAAACAACAACAAAAAAACAGGAAAGATAAATACACACATATGACAGTGCAAACACATATGCATATGCACATAAGTCACCATACATTCCACACACATGTATACATACATTTTTCCACACATACCCATACCTACATATATATATATACACAATATAAACATAAACATATATACATACGCATTTAAACATAGATAGCACAAAATATAGAGCAGAAATGAATACATTTTTACAATACATTTTTACACACATAACCATACCTACATATATACATACTTTAAACATAGATAGCACAAAATAACATGAGCAGAAATGAATAGATTAAAGAACTGAAAGCCTGTTATTTGTGGCAATTTTGATCTAATAGATGTTCCTTTGCTATTTTCAGGTGTCTCCTGGCACGGTGCAATATTCATAATGACTGATGTCATTTCAACATTGTTCTCTTGCACAAATTCCTATTTGTGTTGACATTAATTCTGACCGTTGAAGCTGTTACCATAGCAACGCCAGACGTCGGATTGACCTTAACAGTGGGACGCGGTTTGCGTGGGGGAAAGTGGACGATTTTAATCTTATTGTACGGTTTAACCAGTAATTGGTTTGTTACTTAAGTTCTAATTACCGGGCACGAAGACTAATTTAGAATTGGCTTAAAATAATTTCATAGTCCATTTTTAATAGTCAAGGACGTGTGAAAAACACAATGAGATAAACGGCAAAATACGACAGTTTGGATGTTGTCTTTTCCGAGGATCCCTGAATGCAGCGCGAGATTTGACAGCAGGACAGTCAAACATGGCGGCTGCTAGCTAGAGCGGCCGCAAGTCAACACCGTCTTTTATTGTCACTGTCAGCAGGCAGGAAAGAAGTAGGATCGAAAAGATTCACGGGGAGCGACTGGAAACACCTTCTGGATATTTTCTCATTCTTCTGCCTCCCTCTACCACCGGTATGCGACAGCAGATTGTGCGTTTCGGTTGACTGGAATGAACTGACCTAACGACTACGGGAGCGAAAGAGGGGGGTTGTTCGTGCAAAGGTTGCCTCCCCTAGCTAACATCATGTATCTGTGCAGGTAAAGTATTCCCATTTAATTTTTATTATTATTTAATTTCTGGGATTGTCTCTACAAATGTAAGTGCGTGTCTTGCTCCGCTGTGCCCTGCAGACGCAGGTTCGTACGATGTGTCGTGACAAGCCCGGTGTTGTGATTAAAGACAGACGTTCGTGAAGTCAGGTGTCTTCAGGTAACCTGTCATTTTGCAAAATAATAGATACAATTCGGCAAAAGATGCAACATTATTATAATGATAATGATGACATTTGTAATAATTACGATCATAATAATTTACAAGAAACATAAGAGATGGCCTGAAAAATGAAGAGATACCTTCGAAATAGCAAGAAAGTACCTGGAAAATGAAAAAAACAACTGAGGTACCCGATGTCTGTTAAATAAAAATGTCAAAGTTAGGGGGAGATCCAAGAGAATAAACTGCAATGTACTGAGAAAGAAACAAGAAATTACCTATTTTAGTAAACAACAAAGAAATGAACTGGGATTTTTTTTGCAATATAATAGATACGATTCTGCAAAGATGCAACCTAATAATTATAAAAATACTATTACTACCAATACAATAATAATAATAATAATAATAATAGTTGTAATACAAGAAATACAAGAGATGACCTGAAATAGCAAGAAATTACCTGGAAATTGTTAGTAAATAATCCAAAATTAACAAAGATAAATGTAAAAAACAGAAGTACCTGCAAGCCTGCAAGATAATAATTTGAAAATCACAGGGGATCCAAGAAAATAAACCGCAAAGTACTCAAAGAAGCAAGACTCACCTATTCTTTTAAACAGTAAAGAAATTAACCAATTTTTTTTTTTGTTTATCTTGAATAGCAGGATCTAGAGGTATTTTGGCTGTAAGTTGGAACCCTTTGACAAGCATTTCAGTGCAACTTAATATCAATTCCTGTAAATGCACTTGTGTCAAGTGTAACACAAACATAGCTAACCATAACATTATGAGTTACAAAATTGATCAGTAGCTTTAGCCTCGACAAAGACCCTCAGCCCTTTAAAGAAGAGGAATCTGTAGGGGAATATGTAGGTTAATTGGTGCAACTCTTGTTTGTATAATGTCGTGGAAAACAATCGCCATGAAAATATCAATAGCTGCTATGTCAACAGCGTCTCTTCAAAATTATTGACAGGGTAAGAAGAGGATGAACACAACAAGCTTGATAAAGGGACCGTTGGAAGTTGTAACCTAGAAAGGGGATAAAAGAGTTATCGGTGTAAATAGGTTCCCACCCTGCCGGCAGGCTTAAATTGCAGAAAGAAGTCGGCCACATCCCAGACCCCTGTGCATTTAGGCTGATGTTCATTCTGATACCAGAGGGCAATTGGATTGTCCACATGGTGCAGGGAACAGCATTGCTCATACACTGTTACACACTGACATGGCTTATATAGGAGCCTGCTGTCTCCCTACTTGTGTCCGACGCAGTGTCTGTTACCCAGACATAGATATGTATGACAGATATGACAAGGTCTTTTGATCATCTCAACAAGGAAAAATAGGTTGTGCTATGTGCAGCGCTGTCTGTGTGCAAATATGAAAGTCAATATGTGAACACTTCATTCCACTTTCAATGTTTCCACACCACATCTGGCCTGAACTTTGCCCTGTCACTATATTTCATCACTGAAATATCTCCTGTTATGTTTTCCTTTTTGTCTTCTTACGTCAGCTCTGACATCATATTCACACATTTGAGGTACACAGTCATGCTTTTATCAGACTTTTTAAGCGCACCTATGAAATAGGACACACCGGAAACAAAAACTCAAAATTCAACACCTTTTTCAATGATATTGCATTAATGTGTGTTACTAGAGAGAATTAAGCAGTAGAATGACAGAATGTTTTGCGAATGCAGTGAACATTTATAGATTAAAGAAAGGGAAAACCAAAGAATCGTGTTGACCTTCCCAGTCACATGATGTGTGTTGCATCTGTCCAACATGCTCAGCAGCTCGGGGTGGAGATAAATTCCCGAGTGAAATACCAGGCATGCTGCGGCTGCCTGTGAGAGGCCGGCTGTTGCAGACACGGGGTCCTTGATGCCTTCCACCCCACCCCACGTGTGATTGTTTTCCCTTCTCTCTGCAGGTGAGCTCCAGCCTCCCTTACAGTCCCAGCCCTCCCACTCGGACGCCACTCTCGCTGATGATGTCATCGCCACCAGCGAAGCCCTCTGCCGCCCCTTACCCCGGGTCGGAGCTTTCAGCAGCTTTGGACTCGCTGTCCGTGTCCTCCCTCCTGTCCGGGGAGTTAGATGAGGAGGGGCTGGAGGGGAGCGGAGGAGGAGGAGGGGATGCGGAAGGGCTGGGAGACCTCGAGGTCAACCCGTACGACGGTTTGCCCTTTTCCTCTCGCTACTACACCCTGCTGGATGAGAGGCGACAGCTACCCGTTTGGCGTCTCAGGCAGAGTCTGTTGGAGCAGCTGGAGAGCCACAGAATGGTGCTGCTCAGTGCCCCCAGTGGGTCTGGAAAGAGCACGCAGGTAGGGGCCAGGGGTCTCTCTCAAAAGATTGTTTTTTTTGTTTTTTTTAAGTGTGACAATTATGAAGGCAAACTCAGAGAAGAATGCTGAAAATGCTGCTGCTTTGCAGGGGATTTTCTGGATTGTGGCTGAAAGAGGCTGAAGGCCGCAGTAAAATTGAACAGTTTTGAAAAGCCTTGTGCTCTTGGTGACACTAAAAAGGACACGTTCATCATGAAAAAAAGTGAAAAAAATCAATTGCATGACAGCCCTAAATCCAAAAAGATTGAAATTAGATTGAGTTGTGTTTCTCTCAAGCTATTGAAAAGAGACTTCACAAATACAGGCTAAAAGCTTTTTGCTGCAAAGATGATTCTTGGGGAAAGAAAGGGTGATTTACAAGTTACACAATGATTCCAGCGTCCCAAAATATCACATTATTCACCCAACAGTCTGCCCTCCTGTAGCCTCAGGAGTCATCGGATATTATATTATAATGCCCTCTGTGGCCTTGAAATACTTAATCACATTTCAATACCTTGTTTTCTTACCCATGTTTACCCTGTTTTCGTCTCATTGCTGCTTTACGTCATCATATCTTTAGTATGAAAGATTCCCCACAGGAACATATAGTAGAACAGAGTGTCACGGTTAATTGAAGGGATCGTTTAATAACCAACTTTTTAGAGAAGAGGGAGGCTGATGGTAAATAAATCAAGTTCCATGTTTTGCTCTTGTCTGGACCTCTGAGGAAATTAATTGAATAACACATCTGATTTAAATTGTTACAGACATGAAGATTCTGTTTGCCAAACACGTAACTTTAAATAAAAAAAAATATGATGTGACTCAATTCACAATAATCCACTTTTGCTGGCATAAATTTGAGGTTTTGTCACGAACAGATGAGTTATAATCTTGGAGAAAATGTTTTTTTCCCCCTCTCAACTCTACTTTTACACGATTTGGAAATTCTGACTGTGGTTTCAGTAAGCAGTGCAGTTTCAACTTTTCCACAGTTGTATTATTTATATACGTTTCTCCCCGAAAGCGTCAAATCCACCTATCACACAAGTCCTTCCTTCTTTTCTTGATGCCTGTCGTCCTTCTCCCCCCGTCCTCCCTCCAGGTGCCGCAGTGGTGCGTGGAGTATGCCCTGTCCTTTGACTTCTCCCAGGGCTTGGTTTGCTGCTCCCAGCCCTATTCGGCGGCGGCGGTAAGCCTGGCGCTCCGCGTGGCCGACGAGATGGACCTGAGCCTGGGCCTGGAGGTGGGCTACAGGGTGTCACACGACGACAGCTGCACACCCGACACCCTGCTCAGGTCAGGATACACGATAACAGCCACTGGATACGACCGCCGGAGTGACGTTGTGTGTCTCTCCGCTGTTGCAGGCGGAAGGCAAAGCAGCGCTGCTGACATGCATATAAACATTTCACACGCTAATCTGAGACAAATTTATATTTTCCACCCTTGTTCTTTCCTTAATCTGCAGATAAATGTGAAACCGGCTCAGACCATGTTTACTCAGAAATGATAAAACCCCCGCTTTGCAGAGTTTAAACATGCATTATCAAATCAAATGAAAGCTTATCTAGATCAATTGAAATTTGGCTACCTTAGAAAAAATGCAATTTGCCACAAAATTGATGCCATGTCATACTCAATAAAGCAGTTCTATCCCACATGTGAAGTTATACTTTACAGATGAAATAAAAGATTAATAGGATTTCCATTTTTAAATCAGATTTGGCTCTTTTATGTCAAAATCTGGGAATAGAAAGCATAATTTAACAATTACATTTTTCCTGTTGACATCCTGTTTATCACATGATTTATTTCGTGCACTGACAAGCAGCTTTTTTTTTTTTAATATTTAACATACTACTTTTATATGCGACCCATTTAAATTCACATCTGAGGGGTGTTTATTCATCATAAAAATTGCACATTGTGTTAGCAGGGTGATTAATCTCCATGTTTTGTGAATGCCGTTGTGTTGTGCGTGCAGATGTTGTTCTGTGCAGATTAAAACAATGAAGACGTGCACATGAGCCTGAACGCACTTTAGCCGTGTTTCTTTAACGCTAATAGCTGTTGCTATGGGGATCTTTTCTGTGACAGCCGTAGAAACAAATTAAGAAAAACTACACCATGGCTTAAGGGTGTTCTGTTTTAGGAACCTCAGCTCTCCTTTGGGAACCTTCTGAACCCCTCGAGTTGAGAATAAAATATCTCAGCTCTGTATCGTCTTCTCAGTTATTAGCTTTTCCCAGGGTCACTTGATCCTCCCTGCGCTAACAGCCGCGCCTGGACTCCTTTGTTCCCGGCACATGGCTCTAAAAGTGTTCATTTACTGAAAGATAATCGTGCCATGTCATCACTAAAATGATGACCTAAAAAAACACGGGTGTATTTTCTTATGAAAGTGAGGGTGGTTGTAGTTCACCGGCTCCTTCGTGATCTTGCTAGGTTTGCCAGTGACACTCTGCTGCTGGAGGAGATGATGTCGGACCCCCTTCTGCATCAGTACGGGGTGGTGGTCTTGGACGAGCTGCAGGAGCGCACCGTGGCCACGGACGTACTTCTGGGCCTGCTGTGTGACGTGTGTCGCCAAAGGCCCGACAACTTCCGGGTGGTTCTGCTCACCCACCCGTCCCTTGCTCCCCGCCTGGCCTCCTTCCTGGGCCCATCCGTCCCTCACCTGTCCATCGACCGCCTACTCACAGACACCCCTACCACGGGTCAGCAGGAGGGGGGCGAGGAAGAGGAGGATGGGGAGGCTGCGAAGGTCAAAGGGGTGGAGATGCTGTACCGGGAGCTGGCGCCTGGGAAGGACCCTGTGGGGGCTGCTTGTCAGATGGTACTAGATCTGCATCGAAGAGGAGAGGATGGCGATGTCTTGGTGTTTCTGGCCAGTGCACAGGTACAAGGTGGTCCAAATCCATATAAAGTGGCAGTTCTGCTGGAATAATCTCACATTTTGAGAATTTAAAAATCCTTTTAACTGATCAGTTAATGATGGTTTTTTAATTCACTGTTTGGAGCCCAAATATGTGTTTATTGCGGGACATGTCGAGTGAAGGATTATCAGTGTTTTTTTTTTCAAGTGTTTTTCACTTCTGTTATAGCCCATACGAATATGCAATGCCGCCGTGCAAAAATAATAAAAAAAAATGGCGGGACAAGATTTTCAATCTCGTTAACATGTAAAATGACCAATACTGACCTGGTTTACTTCTCAAAAAAAGGCTAAGTAAAAATTAAAGGTCATCTTTGAGATTTGCAGTGATTGCACCTGTTTTGTACTCATAACCTCGGGTCAGCTGGAGATTTTCAACGCTTTGTTTTGTTCCAAAGACAGAGGGAAACCAGGACACATCAACCTGAGACTGTTGCATTTTGGGTGTCTTGTTTCCTGGCCGACGCACGCGATACACACATATGCACATTGACACATGCACGTACACACTTGTTGCTTCCAAACTGAATTTTTGGAAAGAATTACTTGTGAGTTTATGATCAAAAATATCTATAAGAATATCAACTGATTTTGTAATTTACACTTGTAGAAAATACTTTTAGTGTAGGGAAGCATAAATTTGCCTTATACTCCCCTCTGAAACCCAGGTAGGAGTTAACAATTCTACCCTACTGACATTCATTTGCAGTAGCTATTTTGACTTATTGACCTAGAGGGGACCAAACTCCCACTTTGTCAACATCAGCAGGGCGCCGCGCCGCCCGGCATTGTCTGCCTGCATTATTAGAGGCTCATCCTATCTAGTGACATCAATCTGTTGCGGTTAACACTCAGTGTTATCTACCTGCTCCCAGACCAGGTGTGCAAATGAGCTGTTAGCTAAAGGTCGCAGTGGTTTCAGCGCAACGCAAAATTGTGGTGTGGGGAATAAAGGAATATCGGCTCGCTAATTGGCTGCCCAGCAACTGTGCAGGTTTGGTTCAGGGATTGATTTTATTTATTTATTTTTTTGGGGGGGGGGTGTAAACCACTTCTGTTACAGTCAAATTCAGTAGTTTGCCGAACCAATTTAAACAAACCATTTGTTGTCACCCTTTGCATAGGACATTGAGACGTGTTCGACCATGCTAGAGACGGAGTGTATCTCCCTGAGCCCTCAGCTGGGTGCTCTCAGGATCTTGACCCTCCACGCTGGACTGGGTGGACAGACCCAGCGAGTGTACGAGGCCAACCCTGAAGCCTCAACCCAGAATGAGACTGGCGGCTCCGAGGGGGCCGCGGGCTTGGTGCTGGCAGCGGGGGGGCCTGGGATCAAGAGGAAGGTGATCCTGACCGATACCCTCGGGGAGGCCTCCTTCTCACTGCCGGCTGTACGCTACGTCATAGACACAGGCCTCCAACTCAAAACAGTGAGTTGGGGACAAAAATGGTGGGATTGTTTTCACAAAAATAGCTTAAACAACATAGGACAATGATAATCTTCAGCTAGGCAGCAATGTCAATACACCGCTGTTAGCCCTTGCCCCTTGTTTCTCACCTAGCGGTGCAAGCCGTTGAACCTGCTACAAAACAAACATCCTCCACGGAAATTTGCACAGATAAGCTGCGTTTACTGTCGGGATTACACAGTGAGGCTTTAACAGATTAAACAGCATGTAAACACAAGTGTTTCATTCTTTTGGCTAATGCTGTGTGACAACTGCCAAACACCGTCCCCTAGTGGACACACGTGCCAAGGCACGACACCTTTTGTAAGAAATCCAAGCATTTTTGTTCGCTTTAAGTTTTGATCAGCATGTTTACAAACCAAAAATTAGTCAATGAAAAAAGTAATATTTGAAAATGTTAGCTTTTTGCTAAAAGCCCTCTTTCAAGGTTAAATTGAAAACAATGAAGGTGTGATACGCAGTACTGACCTCAGCAGGCTTTTCATCCTGGTTCTAGCTACTTCAAACACGTTCCATTAATTACCTATGAGTTAATAATTTCCCACTAGCTAACTAAAGGTATACATCATTGTTTTTATCCCCGTTTGACCCCCTATTAAGACCTCTCAATGCAGTTGTATTTTTTGCTTTTCCCCCCTTTTGCCACAGGTTTACAACCCTCAGATCAGAGCAAACTCCCAGGTCCTGAAGACCATCAGTAAACAGCAGGCCGACATGCGCTCCCAGAGGGTGAACAGCCGCCTTCCAGGTAGGTCAAAGGTCACTGCAGCATGCCCTGCTTCTCCAACTTGGACCTCAGTGATGTAGAATGTATTAAATGTGCATCAACGTTTCAATCAGTAAATATTCCCGGCAAATGGAGCTACTGTGTAAAATTACACTTATGTAATCCCCCCCCCTCCCATTCATTCAGGACTGTGTGTGCGTCTTTACCCCCGGTCTCTCTACGATGATGGGATGGCAGAGGCTCATTGTCCAGGGGTGGTTGAGGAGAACCTCAGCCACTTGGTGTTGTTGCTGAAGAGGCTCGATATTGCTGACATGGGACAATGCAAGTTCCTGGACAGACCAGGTAATGCCGGGCCGCATCCTTTTGATTTTCTCAGTCGCAGACATAAAACTGAAAGTCGGAAGAATATCTTAAGAGTCTTACTGGAGTTGCGGCGCTCTCCCGTCATCTCCGTCGTCAAGTGTCAGTTGGTAATCTTACAGCCTTAGCGCAGTCGTGGCTCGGTCTTTTCCCTGTCTTGGGGCGTAAGACAATACCAAACGTGTTTGATATTATCGCAAGTCTTTCAGTCTTTACGGTGACCTAACACAATCAATAACCAATAGATCAGCTCCGGTAAAACTGTAAAAGGAAAGCTGGTAGACAAACAATCGCCAGAGCGGTATTGGCGGCAGAGACAGTATCTATTGGCGGTGTGGATGAACGGGAACGGCGAAGGATCAGTGTCCCGATCAGTGCGGAGCTTTCAGAAAGAGGAGCGGATTGTGGAGCTGTGGGCAGAATAGCCCGGCTTGGATGACGTCAACGTTCCAACATATCACGACAAAGAGTGGGGAAGGAAAACCGACAGACTGAAATGGCAGAAGCTCCGCAGGTAGCCGGTGAAAACATAGCATAGTGGAAACAGTGCTGAAAGAATCTAATTGTAGTTTTCCACGAGTCTTTTCTAAATCTTTTCAAAGTCTTTAGATGAAAGATCAACAGTCTTACACAGTAAAATCTCATCTCAGCCTCGTCCTAGAAGAGGATGAGACTTAAAACTCTAAAATCTAGTCTTTAGATGGTGTGGGATGATAGTTTCACACAAGTTTTTTTTCCCAAATCATTTCAGTCTTTAGATGTTTGGGTGCCATTAGTCCATATCAAGACTGAGTAGCAGGATCACACAAGTCTCCCCATCTCCATCTCTTCACACCCCCTCCCTCCCCCTTCTTTGCAGCCCCCGAGGCTCTAATGCAGGCCTTGGAGGACCTGGACTACCTGGCAGCTCTGGACGATGACGGCAACCTGTCCGAGGTGGGCATCATCATGTCAGAGCTGCCGCTGGAACCGGTGCTGGCCAAAGCCGTGATCGCCTCCTGCGAGTACGACTGCGTTGACGAGCTGCTGACCATAGCTGCCATGCTGACAGGTACAAAGAGGGAGGGTTGTACCGTTCCGGAACGATCGCCGAGGATCTCGCAGGAGCACAGGAATTCAGAGAGTTTCAGGCCACATCTTTTCATGACACTATCCTTCTCTCGTTTCAGCTCCGTCTTGCTTTCTGACGCCCGAGCCCACCAAAGAGGACGCTGCCATCTCTCACTGGCGACCTCTCATGCACGTGGAGGGAGACCACCTGTCACTCATCAACATATACAACGCCTACATGGAACGTATGTCTTTTTCTCACTTGTGATTTATTCCTTTTTGCCCAGCACGGAAAAGCATGCTTGTTTCACTTGTATTTTCCATATCAAATTTCATTTGTGAGTGTTCTGTAAAGGCGGCTCGGCTTCATGGACGATAATATTCCCAGATTGACAAAGGGGTCTCTGTGTGCTAATTTCAGATAATGAGGACGAGGCGTGGTGCACCGCCAACTTCCTCAACCACGGCGCGCTGCGTTTGGCAGCGGTGATCAGGGCGGAGCTGCTGGAGGTGCTGCAGCGTATCGAGCTCCCCGTGTCGCCCCCGGCTTTCGGTTGTCAAGACAACTGCACAAACATCAAGCGCGCCCTCATCTCAGGTTTCTTCCTCAAAGTAAAGCCCCACTCTTTTTATGTAATCACACAAACGAATTTCCCCTATGGGGATCAATAATATATGATCTTACCTTATCTTACCTTTTTAGACCCACTTCAGTTCAACCTCATCTCCCCATTCGACAGCAGAATGTTGGATTTGTTTTTGATGATTTCATCAAGCAGCAATTATTATGCAATTATGCTAAATTATTTGCTAAATGCTAAATTATTGAATCGTGTAGTTTTACTCCACCTGAGTACATGTGAAGGAATGCTGTATTGAGAAGCTTTGAAAATCTCATGTAATTTTGGGGAGAATAACATAAATAACATACAGGGAAACCTTGACTTACGAGTGCACCAACTTGTAAGATTTCTGAGATACGAGCTGCCGCTCAGTCAATTTATTTATTTTTTTGCTTTGCGGTACAAGCTGAGATCTGAGTTGGAAGGGAACGGGTGTTTGACAACGACGTGGCTGCATCGGAAGAGTCACTCAAAGCCGGTCATTTGATCATTTTAAAAAGGACTGGCATTCCCTCTGTCACTTAATTACGTTTAGCAAAAAAGTGTAGCAAAGTGCGTGAGTTACATTTTGAAGTGTGTAGCCAGTAAGTTAAGATAAGTGATAGAGCACCAAATTTAATACTCCCCCAACCTCCTCCTCCGAGCTTCAAGGTAAACACTCTTAATAAAGCCAGGTTTTTTCTTTACATTCTTTTTTATTATAAGGTATTATTTTTTATACATTATTTGCTATTTATAAAGTACATCATTTTCATTTAAAAACATGACAAAACCAGGGCGCTGGAATGGATTACTTATGTCTCAAATCATTTCACTGGGGAAATTTAATTGAACGTACGAGCTCGGTTCAGGAAACTACAAAAACAAGGCTCCCCTGTATGCGTTTGTGGTGGGATGAACTAACGCGCAGAATAGAAAAGGCTGTTGTCGTCGTCGTCAGGTGGCTCACGACGTGGACGGCTCTGGGAACTACCTGCTGCTAACTCACCGCCACGTGGCTCACCTGCACCGCCTCTCGTCCTACCTGTGCCGCCAGCCGCGCCCCGTGCCCCCCGGGTGGGTCCTCTACCACCAGTTCACCATCTCCTGCGACAACTGCATCCGCATCGTTTCCCAAGTTCACCCCCAGATGTGAGTCACTGCTCTTTGCCTTTTTTGTTTAGGATGCATTTTGCGAGGTTAGGAAAAGGGGGCTGCAGAAACACGTCATCTTTAAATGTCTCCGCCGCAGGCTGGTGGAGCTGGCGCCGCAGTACTACCTGGGGAACCTGCCGTCCAGCGATGGTAAGGAGCTGCTGCTCCGGCTGAGGCAGAGCCTGGAGCCGCAGGCGTACGAGCAGGACGGCCCGTCCGACGCGCACGGCAGGACCCACCGGAACAGGGACGGAGACGGAGACAGGACGGGGGACGACCCCGACGAGTCCAGCACGGACCTGTGCGTGGTCCAGTGAGACGAGGCGCAAGCAGACGGAGCACCTCAGGAGAAAAAGCTGTCACTTTACTGCTGCGATTGGGTTTGTTTTTATCGATTGGGTTCGTTTTTATCGATTAGCTTCCGTTTCAGGTCGAATCTTCATGAGGCCGGGACGTTAAACAGACTCTGACTGACAAGCCAATGCTGGAAACACTAATGTACGATATTGTTAATATATCCTCCTGAATCTTTGATACGGTTGATTAGAAAATATTTGAGCCTCTTCTTTTTCTCCAGATTTGTACGTATTTATGAAATTAATGCTTTATTTTTAAATAATCGGAGGGTTTTATTGTTTCTCTCCGAGTCATTTTTGTACATCGGTGGTAGTAGAGCAGCATGGACTGGGTTAGCGGTACTTTAAGGGTATTGAATATTTATTCAAAGTGCCGAAGGGACGTCAGTATGCAACTGAAACCCACTTCACCGAGGCCGAGACTCTATTATTGGACGACCTATGACATCTATCAAGATGCCAGTTCTCAGGGCTGAACTCTGCAGCGGTGATCCAGACGGACTCCTCCAGATCACTTACTGCTTTACCCCCACACACACACACACACACACACACACACACACACACACACACACACACACACTGTCAACAATCAAGTCTTCTTGTAAAGAGTCTTTCCTTTGTTCCTATGTGATAGGATTTAGCTGTCAATACAGTGTGACCTCGCAGTTACAGCGTCTGCTGAGTGATTTTTACACCCATCTGCGTTTTATCTCCCCGAAAGACTATCTTAGAGACAGTCTTGTTCCTCGTGTTTATCAGGAGAAACGTTTTGCTTTCAGCAGTCTCTATCAACCCCCCCCCCGTTTTGTCGTTCTTCATTGCCACGCAGAAATGTTTGCACTCTGCTTTGCAGGATGATGGACCTGCAGGGTCTCCACAGGTGAGGGCTGTCAATGCAGAGGGTGTATTTTTCTTTGCGCTCATTAAAGGTCTGATTGTAAACGGCGGGGCTACGACCACCATCTGTGACATCACAAACGTGCAGGAGCCGATTTTTTTTTTTGTCCAATGTTTCGTGGACTTTGACTTTGAAAACGTTTTGCATATTTATTAACTGTACTTAATATAATTTTTAACGGGAAACAAGTAAATGGAATTTTTGGAGGTGTGATTTTTTTTTTTTTTAATTTTATTTAAAATATAAAGCAGCTTTGTATGTCTTACTCGGGAGGAGACACGTGGGTTTTTTGTATTGGATTCTGCTGTTTTCATAACGCAATCAACCTTCCTTGATTATCATCCGACCCCTCCCTCGGCGCACGCCGCCTCATTCCTCAAACCCCCAGGGCTTCGGTCGCGCAGTTGAGATCAGAAAGCCGAGTGTTGCAGGGAGCTGCTGAGACAGCCGCTCCCAGTGGATACAGCTCGCGCACAAACCTATTCGTTGCACTTAATTTTCTTTTATTGCAGTTACATGTATAACATCCGTGCACGTCTCGAGGCCAGTGTGAAACCGCAGTGGCTCCATCAGTGGCGGAGCTGCAGGCCCTGACCCGCCTCCGCAGCCGCTTCCTGCTTCAGCATCTTCAGCTCCTTCTCAGTCTGCATGCGTATGGTCTGCAAGAGCAGGGGGAGTTGGATTAAGAAATTAAAAGCATGGGTTTGCTTTACACATTAAGAGTCATTTACTACCTCCAGGTCTTTGGTGATGGCGTGGTTGGGTCCGTGGGTGACCATGAGGATGCGGTAGGCCTTGCAGACTAAGCCGTGGCCCAGCTCAATCCGTCCCGCGTGCCAGTGCGTGATGCCAGCGCGCATGACAACCAAACCCAGTTCGGCGTTGTTGGGATGACACAACTTCCTGCGGGTTTGTGAGAATGGAAAAAAAGCGTTTGGAAAATTAGCATCGACACAGCCGACCCCGGAAACCGCTTTCCGTGCCGAAGCCCTCACAAGTATCCCTCCACCATCTCGCGGGCGCAGTCCGCCCCCTCGGAGAACAGGTGCAGGTAGGAGAACACTTCGCTGGCCACGCTGAGAACACGCAGACGCTCCAGGTGGGTGTTGGCCAGAACGTTCTCCTGCTTCTCTAGACACTCCCGACACAGCCTGGCCATCTGAGAGAGGAGGAGGAGGAGGAGGAGGAGGAGGAGTGACGACCACGCAGGTGGACGGGGACTGGAGGGCAGAGGGCGAGCGACTGTACCTCCTTGTAGTCTCCATCTTGGCGTGAACTCTGGATCTTCTCAAGACTCTCTTTACTGAAGGCAATCACTTCTTTCAGCTTCTCAGCGGAGGGCTGAGGGGGACGCAGCGAATTGTGGGATTGTTATTGTATGTACGTGCACGTACGCACCCGCAAACACAGACACACCCCGCTCTCACTTTGGCGTCTGCAGCGGCCGTCATCAGGTCGTCCTTGATGTGCTGGCTGCAGTGCTGGCACGTGCAGTCGAAGTGGAAGTGTTCTTTCAAGTTCTTCTGCCGATCAGCGGAAACGTCCAGAAAGTCCACATAGCTCACGGTCAGCTCCTCGCCTTCGGAGATCTTCCTCAGAGCTCGCAGCTCGATCCTGATGGACAATTCAGTCACTGAATACACGATTGATGTTTCTTATCCTCAATCTCTATTTTGGTTGACTCTCACAGACCCTTTTTTCATAACAAACTAGAATTTGGGGACTTAGATTGAGAACTTTTGCTTTTGAATTTAATCGGGGTGAGACGACCCGGGCTTTCATTCAACCCCGACGAGGGATTGAAACATACCTCCTCTGAGAGTGGAGAGTAGAGCTCACAGCTGATTGGCTGTAAAACAAAATGAAAAAGTAGAAATTAAATGTGAAAGTAACAATATGAACAGGATAAATTAGTTGTTAAACAATGCAGATAATTGATATTTGTATCCGTAGAGGTGATCACTTAATGTCGTTTTGTATCAATGGATTTATATCAACAAATGAACGCTTTCTACGCAGACAGGACCGATGCATCTCTGGAGGCGGAATCTCAGACACCTACTTGCCGTGGTTGAAAACGACGGTGCAGTTGGGCCAGCAGTCGTGGTTGACCAGACACAGGTTGGGGAAAAGACCCACACCCACGGCCTGCAGGCCCCTCTGGTCGCTCAGCGTGAATCCATTCCCCTTGATCTGCAGAGAAAGCAGGAGCGCCCTTGTGCCGTATATAGAAACACAAATACGTGACATTTGGTGCGACGGTGGATGATGCATGTGTTTACAATGCCGAAGATGTGTTCGATGAAGTCGTCGGAGTGCTTCTGGCTCCGGTAGGACCAGAACTCCTGGAAGCTTCGCACATCGTCCCGGAGCTGCTTGAGTTCATTTTCCGGCAAGAAGGACACGTGGTCCTGCAGCTGCTCCACGGACACCAGCTGACTGTCCGTGGCGATGCCCGAGTCCTTGTGGGTGCGCCACAGCACACGTGCAGCCAGGCTGGGGGGAGGGGTGGAGGTGATCACAAACATCTGACACAGGCAGAATGTCAGCAGAAGAATTCCATCACAGCTTCAAATGACCTCAGGTCCCCCCCCCACGCGCCCCACACGCAACACGGTGTCAAGAACTACAAACATGGCTGAGGGGTTTTATAATTTTCAAAATTAAAGAATTAATTAAAAACATTAATTAAACATTAACAATCAGTGATAAAAGCAACAACCAGCTGAAGGATTAATGAACTCGTCTCCACCACATTTCCTATTAGAATAATGGGGGAAACTGCTTCACTTAGTGGTTTAAATTATGCAGATGTTTTCCTACAATTTTATGCAATTTTTTCGCTTTTCTATTTTTGAGTAAACAACAAAATGCAAGTTTACAGGGATTATCCATAAACATTTACATTTATCCATAAACAAAATATTTCCTATGTGATTATGATGCAGATACAATTTAAATGCATGTTTTTATTTATTTTCCCTTTTCCTTGGATGCAGGACTGACATCCTCACCGAACATTTGCATTGGGCGCGTTGATGACCTTCCTGATGGCCGCACACTCCCGCTTGTGTTCGTTCCAAGAGGCCGTCTGGCAGGTGCGGTTGCAGTAGTGCGCGAACTTGCACTGGGCACAGCGGTGCAACGTGGCCTGATGGCGAAAGCAACCGTGGCAAACCTGGGAGGCCAGGCTGGGGGTCAACATTGGCCAAAACAGGGGAGGGGTTAGGGTTGGTGTAAAATATAACACACAAGGAAACATCTTTCTGTGCAATGTGTGTTTTATCTGTTTTTGTGTTAAAAATATACAAATACAGATTGCCTAGTCTGCTTAAGTAACACTAGCCATCCAATGTTTACAGTAATTCTATAACAGTTTCACCATCCTCACATCAGACCTTCAAGGATGGTTGTGCGTTTGTCAAAAAGTAATAAACAAATCTGTTAGAATGAATCATTTGTAAAATAAAACAAAAAATCTCAACAGTACCGTTCATGAAATTATTGCATGGCTTCAAGCACAGTTTAATGGATTTTAGTGAGAAGTCATTTGCAGCTGTAAATTTCCTATTCGCACTAAGAAGTGTTTCCTGTTTTACTCCTTCAAATTAAAAGCTTGTAACTTGAGCTGTTTAAAAAATCCCACAGGAAGTGACCACTAACCAAGAGTTAATGAAGCTCCGTTGGCTCAATTTCTTTTTTTCTAAAGAGAAAGCTATGATGAACTATGAAGCTGTCAGGGCATTTTTTCTACTTGTTCCAATTTGAAATAGGCAAAATACCAAAAATGCAGCGAGAGGAGGATTAATCAGGATGAAATCTGAGTATACAAACAGGTAGGTAATTAGCATCTGTTAATTAGCATCAGTTAGCATCCTGTGGCAGCACAGGCTTTTTCTGCTGCTGATGCTAAATAACCTCCCTGAGGAAACCAAAGACCTTCAATGTCTTTTTTCGCTTTGGAAAAATTACACAATAGGGTTTTGTTCGTGTTTAAACCCAGTGCTTGGATGATGAGTATTCTGTATCTCCAGCACACAAGAAACTACTAGCTTGTCAAATAAGAAGACGGTGCTAGCATATGTATTCAAAATGTAAGTTCATACTGATTAAAAAAGAATGAATTATCATGAATAAAATTATTGTTCATAAAAAAATTTGCAAAACGGTTGAGCCAAATGGCACCGAACATTAGGTGATGAGGCTCACATGACGCGGTGTCAGCAATGTTTTTACTGGCATCATGACAGCGCGTGGCCTGGAAATGAGGTCACGGCCTCCTGGAGAAGGTGGAGGAACTCCTGGCAACTGTCCTCAGCGCACCTGCACTCTGTCCGCCAGGGCTTGTCATACAGATACCGAGTAGGAGCCTCCTACCTGTCGAAGACCACTGCGGAGAAACTCGCCTCGGCGAAGACCACCTCGCCGGCGTTGAACTCTTTGGTGGCCCTCAGGCCTCGACCTTTGCTTCCGGCATCAAACAGCTCAGCACCTTCCATGTTGCCCACGGTCATGTTTTTTGAGGGGGGGGGGGATCCAAAACAAAACAGGAGGTGACAAGGTGGAACGGGCTGAGGGCTACAGGTCTGCGGGGAGTGAAGATCTCATGAGATGCTTACACAGGAAAGTCCTCCTTAGCCCGACCCCTACCGCAGCCAAAAATAAACCTGCTCCCTCTGGGGGTTGAAACGTTCCCCAGGGTGGGAAGGAGGCTAGTAAGCAGAGGTGGACCGGGTTGTGATCTGCCGGTGGGACTCGTCCCCTTGTTTGGGTCGCCTCCATGCCGCTATTTTGGTCGCCGGCAGCTGTGGCTGTCCGTCAGGCACACATGGCTGGAAGCAGAGGTGCTCCAACGTTCATGTTTCTCCCAGGCGGGGCCCCATTAGCATATTGCCATGATTGGAAATAACACCTCGAGTACAGTGTTTGTACAGAGTCCTTCACCACGGAAATATGATGTGATACTGAAAAAAAGCAAAGAGTAAAATCTAATTCCATTGAATAATTCCAATAATCTAAAAATAAAACAGAAAAATTATCCCTGACAATGATTAAGTAAAATGCTAAAATTTGACATAAAATGCATCTCCAGAAGTTTGATTACTGGCAGGTACAGCAAATGCGATCTTAAAAAGGCAACGATATTTCAATCGGAACAAGTTTTAAACATTAACGAAATGGTCAGCAAAAGGTTCCTCTTTGTGTAGTGCATCGGCTCAAATTAAGAATGAAGAGAATTTTTGCAAAAAAACATTTTGGACACATCGATCTCCCGGGACACATTGCATTTTGTGTCACGAACAGTAAATTCTTCAAGTTAACCTTATTGGTCACACGTTTCTTTTCAGTGAGTGGAATCCGCCTCGGAAAACGGTTTCTTCCTGAAAGAAGTCGAAACGACAAATTTCAGTGAGAATTCTTCCGCCCAAATTTTAAAACGCTTCATTAATTCCCAGATTTATACATTTAAAACAAGCCAAGAGCAAAGCGGCCTGACATGCAAACAACAGCGTGATCGGCCCGCGACTCAATAGATTAACAGCTGTTTCTGATCATATTCATAATAGAGCTAATATTGAGTTTTATTATCTCATGCCTGCAGCGAGTTGAAGGGACAGTCAGCACTCTCTCTCTGCAAGAGGGTGAATAAGAGGTTGAACAGTTGTATGTCACGTATTTCCTGTTTCCTAAACCCTGAATCCTGCTCGTTTCCTCAGTGGACGGAAAGAACAAGGCAACCCTGAATCACCATTTTTTGACTTTATTTCTATAGTGAACAGAATCCAATTTACAAAACTATTTCCACACAGCGTGAGGTAAAAGGTTACGAAACAACAACAGGTTAACGGCCGTCTCACCAAAGCTGGAATGTTTGAAAATGTTTCCGTGTAGGAGGATATTGGCGTTTGTCCACCGGCGGTCTGTTTCCCCTATTTATACCGAGTAGCGACTTCAAGTCAAAACTGAAATAAGACGTCATTCACAGCACTTTGAGATGAGGTAGAGGGATTACTGGGAAAGTTTGGATTCAGGACATGCACAATGCTTCACACCGTCATGTTGTACAGGATCTACGACTTGTTACGAGTGTAAACAATAGCAAGCATTAAGGCAATTACCAATTTGGCGAGGAATCTCAAGTGGCAGGAACAACAGCCAGCGTGGTGGGGAACGGATGAATCGCTCTGCTTTGAAGGCTGAACTGGTCACGAGTCTTAGGACTTACACAGACTTTTTGATAATTGAGATTTATGAAGGAGGAAACAGAATTAGTTTCCTGGTATTCTGATAAAAAGAATGTAAATTAAACCGTCTCCTCTCCGATTTGCCGCCTATTGGCCAATCGACAAAGATGTTGGTCTCGCTTGATGGAGATGACGATAGAATTCATGTCCAAATCTGCAACGTTGAAATTTTATGTTGGAATTCAAGAGGAATGATCTGTTCACCTCCAACACCAACAGTGTAAATATGCTGATTAGAAATACTTCATTTACAAAGTGCTTTTGCAACAACGTAGGGAGATGAGTGTGTGGTTGCCCAGAGGTGTGGATTATGTGTGTATTCATGCCAAATGAACTACAGAGTAATCGCGATTTGCTACATCAATAAGAAGACTAGCACTGAGGTCTATGTTGCACAAAACAAATCTGTTGAGAATTGTTTCGGGCAAAGAGGAAAATGAATGGATCTCCTTAGAGTCTCCGTCGGCCGCTGACAGCCGACGACCGATGTAACTCGTGATCTTTTCTCTCAGCACATGTTTGCTTTCTTAGCCGGGGCAAATATTTCTGCTCCCCTGACCTGATCATTCACTGCTGACCAACCACAGCTGATAGGATTGTGTTTGGATTTCGTACGGTTAAAGACAAACGTGATATTAGATTACTCTTCGGTTTTGTAACAGTTTTTCTATCCGAGCGTTTGACTTCCTCCTGGCCCCGCAGCGTAGCATCGACTAAAATTAGAGTCATTGCGACCTACAGTACAGATTTGTTGTTAAAAAAATTTAAAATAATCATTTGAAATCAAGGCACAGATAGAACTGTTTGGTCTCTCTCTGTCTAAACATCATAGACGTCGATGTGGTCTCCTGACGTGTACTTGTCCTCCAGCAGCAGCTTCATCAGCTTCGCACAGGAGGCCTCGCAGGTGAGCAGCTGTTGCTGTGCGAACATGTCGTTGTAGGACCTCCTGAGGCCGGGGTCGGCCGTCTTGGACCTGGCCAGCATCTGCATGTCCGTGTCCAGGGGCCCTGGAGAGCAGAGACACGGGTTAGACAGTTAGCTTTCGGGGTAAAAATGTGCAATCACTTCTTCCATGCAATAAGCCATATCCATATCCAATGCTAACGTAGTGCAATAACCCGGAACTATACATTCACTTCTATATATACCTGTACATACTTTTTGTGTTGATTTTTATGTATTTTTTTTAGACTGATGCTTATAATTTCTTATCTCGTACCCTTTGAGTAGGAGCTGCTTCTGTAAAAAAAAAAAAGTAATTTCCCGTTGGGGGATCAATACAGAAATTCTGATTCTGAAAGAGCAGGAGTCATGCATGGCTGCAAGGGACCAAAGCAAAAACATTGAGGAGATATCACTGTGTATGTAAGAAAAAGTGTAAAGTCTGCTTTTTAACTTCAATTTAACTTCACACAAATGTAAATCAGTGGTATCTGTATCCTTGAAATTACACAACAGGCGACCTGAGAAGATACGCAGTTTATTCTCAGCCAAATAACTTGTAGTTTCTTCACCCGGGGAGTAGTTGAGCACCCGCAGGTCTGGCTCCTCCGTGGCCAGCACCTTGAACATCATCTCCCGAGCCGCCTTCCCCGTGCAGTACAACGTCCAGGAGGGGAACGGCTGGATGGCGCACAGGGAGGTGACGTTGACCACGGTGCGGCGCAGGCCGGGACGCCGCGGGAACGCCCGGAGCAGTCTGGCGGTGAGGCACAGGGCCGAGCTGACGTTGAAGGACAGGTAGGAGTCCACCTCGGCCATGTCGGTGAAGTCCCTGCTGTAACGGGACACGTCGCCCAGGGAGGCTGGCAGGAGACAGGCGGGCAGTTTATTATTATAATCCACAATAATTCTTGTCAAAAATCTTCTCGTCGTGGCACTCGAATTTCTTCTCTGGGCTGCAACTGAACTTGAAGAAATTCAAGTCCAGTCGCCACGACAAGAAGATTTTGACAAGAATTTACCATGACCTGGCTGACTAAGAACCTCCGCAGAAATGTCAAACCACTATAACCCTGACATTCTTAACACAGGAAGTAAAATGTTCAAAGTATTGTAAGATTTAAAAGCTGATCCATGTATTTATAAAGTTTATACAGTTTACTATATGCAGATTCATGTTGCTTATTATCATTGAGATATTTTTTATAGCGAGTGGAAAACAGTTGAATGAATTCAGTGAATCTGCCTCGGTTCTCTCGCGTGAGTTCTCCCGCTTTCTGATTGGTCAGTTCACGGACATGTGGTCAGTAACGAGGAAGTAAGGGTTGCGGTGAAGCGGTGGGAGGGTGGACGTTATTGTGAAGGTGCAGCTGAAGATATCCGTCCCATCCGACTTCAGAGCAGTCGAACCTCCACACATCAGACACACATACGAAAGTAAGTTAAGAGCACTCATGATGTTTCTGTTATGAGGTTTGGCTCGAAGGCCAAGTCCCCTGCAGAAACAGGTGCAGAAGGTGGAGCTGGTAGTTCCTCTGCAGCCACAAACATGCTTAATTGTCCTTTAATAAAGCTGCACATGTTTGTGGCTGCAAAGGAACTACCAGCTCCACATCTGTTTCTTCAGGTGGCCTTCCAGCCAACAACTCTTTATCGAATTAAAAATCACGGAAAATCAAAAAAAAGAAGTTCTTCACCCATGGTGAGCTTTGTAGCTACAAGACAAGCTGCAATGAAACCAGACCTATCTCATACCAGTGTGACGGAGAAGGCAGAGATTCTGGTTCACCCACGTTTTTTTCCGGGCCGGCAACGCCTCTTAAATATTGAAAAGGGATGATCCTAAAGTTCTCAGGAAGAATTCCACGCTTGTCGGACATTTTCATCCTGATATTCGGAGCATGTCTGCATTGTGGACCAATTCCCCGGAAAATTCTGAGACAAGTAAGGCTTTAAAGGAAGACATAAAGACTCTGAGGTTATGTTACTTCATGAACCAGGTCAAATTCAATTATTTTCCCCTCCACATCGGAAATGACCGAACAAAGCTCCAGAGCGGAGCAATGGCGTCAGTTTGGAGGGGATTAGGGAGGCGAAGCCTAATTTTGGCAGCAGGAACATGCAATCTGGCATCTGTGCAATATAAATCTCGAAACCAGAACATCCCTTATGTCACAGTCGGAGTTTCGAAGGATGGGCTGCATCTTATGGACGAATCGGAGCAGCTAAAAAATAGCGGATCATACACACAAGCTGGAAGGGCAGGAAAAGCATGAAGCTCCTACCACTTAAATCGCGATTTACAGAATTGCCTCGAGAAGAAGCAAGAGCAATAAAACCCTTTACGCTTGTAATCATCAAACACAAAAATTTCACATTCGGGGGTAAAACGCATTTAACCTCGTCAGGCGGTTGTGCAAACTGCACAATGACATTGTATACCAAGAAGACCAAGGAAAACACTTTATCTGGAGTTGCAAGCAAAGAGGCTGGGCAGATTAGTTTCATACATGAGGGAGGAAAGGTTAGAGCGTTCAGGCTCGGGCACTACTCGGGACAGCTAAGTGTAGGTGCCAGTGACGTGGAGCCAGGGGAGGCAGGAGAGGCCGTGCCTCACTTGCCAATCTTGGATAGAAAAAAATGTCAAATGAAAAAAAGAATTAAATGGTTATATTCATCGGGGATTTGCACTATACAGGTATTTTTCATTTTACTTCACAAGTTTAGCTTTAATTTATTCAAAATGGCTCGATTTTCACATTTACGGTTCAAATACTGAGAGAGACGTGTGGGGAGGCTGCGGATTGTTGAGCCTCAATTTAGATTGCACAATGACAGCTGACTGCTGGCCTGCTCTGCACTAAGACCGTATTGATGTCTCTCTGTATGTCACTATTAAAATGTTTAAACACTTTTGTCAACAAATGTATGTCTATTACTAGTTTCTTGTTGTATGGTTCATATGTTTGTAAATCTGATTTTGATGAAGTCAGTGCCTCACCAGCCATGAACCAAGTCTATCATTGCTCTACCAATTGAGGACGGCGTTCCTGGTCGGAGCTTGAAACTTGCGGTCAGCAACTTGTCTCTGGCAGCAGAACGAGCAAGTGAATGGTTGTAGTTAAGGAGGATACGTACTGGCCGGGGAGGTCGCTAAGGCAGGATTGTTTACTTGCACAGCGTCTATGTAGCATGGAGGGGGATGTTTCCAGGACGCCGTATTTCCCTGGTAAGCTTTCTTGAGGTGTCGTGGGTCAAACTTAACGAAACACCGGAGATGGAAAGTGGCCGCTTGAAAACCCCAATGATATGCTTCAGACTGGTGTTGGCTAGGGTAGGTAATTGGTGTTGATTATTGTTTGCTTGTTTGTTAGTTTGTTAGCTTGCTAGTAGCTTGCCTATTGTTGTTAGCTTCTTTACAATCTGAATCGGCCTTCGAGATGTATTGGATTTTGACAAAAGAGATAGGAACATCTTATCTTGTGTATGAATTGATGAATGAAACCTGATGTCCGGATGGGATACCTACATTAAAATTCAAAAAGATTCATTTCACAAGACAGGAAGTGAGACAAAAGCCTCTGTGAGGGTAACAGCGATCCTCACCCGGGGCGTCCAATCACACTCAGGATGCACACAAAGTATTCTTCTATTTGGCTGGGTGCGGCTGACCTCGCATGGAGCGTGACTCGACTGACTGGTGTCTGTGGTCCCTGGGGGGGCAGCAGGCCCTCAACGCTGAAGAATTAGCCCCTGAAATTTGAAAGAAAAACTGGAACCTTTCTTCATTAAGTTCAAACCCAACCGATGAGCCAATCAGCAGCCTCACTCTGGGTTTCGTCGGTGCCGTCCCTCCGATGGACTCACTGCTCAGTGAAAAACATCTTTATATCCGGATAGCCAGATTGCAGCTGAGCGTACACAACGCAGAGCACCTATACAAAATTCTCATAGCCAACAGTTCATTACAGCTGCGACTCAGCTGGTAGAGGAGGCATCGCTTCAATCTTAGGTTTGGCGGTTCGATTCCCACACATTCAAATATATAAATAGGGTCATAGAGTGTTTGAGCAAATGATGGAAAAGCCGTAGCTTTTTGTAATTCTAATGATTCTTTTGTCCTGCAAGAAAAAATTCTGACAGATTTACTGCCCAGAACACTCAAAACATCTAATGGGGACTGATATGGTCGTCAGGCCTATTGTTCCTGGGATCGAGTCAGAGAAGCATTTTGTTCTCCTGCAATGACTCTTGGTCCAGACACTTTGCCCTTTTTTCCCTTCATCACATTTCGCCGGAGAGCTTTACACCTAAAACTCAAACCTATTCAAACCTCTCCCTCTGGCAAAGGTGGAAAATCCAACTCTTCTTCTTCACCACCACACGTCCTCATGTCCTCCACTGACGACTGACCTTAAACGACCCTCCTGGCACCCATGTTGCCTTCATGTGTGACCTAAAGTTCATTTAAAACCCTTCTATTTTTTTCCGAGCTAGCACAATGACCCACTGTGAAGAACAATGGAGGGCAGCTTGTGTTGATGCCACTTAACGAATCTAAGACAAAGGATTTGATTGTGGATTTCAGAAGGTCCAAAAACACCTGCTATTCCGCTTTCCATCCATTGGGCCGTTACGGACATTGGAAAGGACTACAAATACCTGGCCGTGCACATTGGCAGCAAAAACTCCAGCGATCTACAAGAAAGGCCAGAACCGTCCAACAGCCGGATGCCGGGTTTACACCTCTGGATTTTCAGTCGCAGACTGAAGCTGAAAGTCGGAAGGAAATCTTATATCTCAATATATATATACATATATATCAATATCAAACGTGTGTGATATTATCACAAGTCTTTACGGTGACGAAACACAATCAGTAACCAATAGATGAGCTGTGACAAAACCGGAAAAAGGAAACCTGGCAGACAAGCAATCATCAGAACAGTGTTGGTGGCATAAGCGACATTTCTTTGGGGTACGGATGAACGGGGGACGGCGAAGGATGTTCCGATCAGTGTGGAGAGTCCAGAAAGAGGAACGGAGTCTCTCAGTCTCAGACTTAAAACTCTGAAACCAATCTTTAGATGTAAGATGATAGTTTCAAACAAGTCTTTTCTAAAATCTTTTCAGTCTTTAGATGTATTGGTGGTTATAGTTAACTAATCCATGAGGCCAGCAAGGTTACAGGGTTGGAGCTGGACTCTCTGACCTCGTTGACGCGGAGGACAATGTTGTCCAAGACGACAACCTTCTCCATGACATGCTGACCGACTGCTGGAGCTGGTTCAGCAGAGGACCGATTCCACCGAGGAGCACTGCCGAACCTCACAGGAGGTCCCTCTTGGTCATCAGACTGTCCTACTCAGTCCTGTCATAACACTTTATTTATCTTAAACCCCGACACCATTTTTATTTATCTATTTCTGTTCATCTTTTCTTATATTGTTTTTTTCCTATGTGGAGCCCCTGGGATTCCAGTACTTCTGATTCTGCTGTTTAGTTTTATTATGCCATAATTACACAATGCGGTGTTAAGAGCGAGGATGAAAGAACTTTAACTTGTGGGAAATCCAGTAATATTCCTGCAGATCTTGTGGTTCTTACCGGCGTTGTTGACCAGGATGACGTGGTCCATGTCTTCACAGAAGGCCTCCGCGGACGCCCGGACGACCAGCTCCACGCCCTCCGCCGCGGACAGGTCCGCCGCCAAGCTGCGGACCCGCAGGCCCGCCCGGCCCGCCTCGGACCCGGCCAGCTCCGCCTCGAGGACCCGCAGCTGGTCCCCGGAGCGCGCGGCCAGGACGAGCGCCGAGCCGGGCCCCAGCAGGCGCGCCAGCTCCGCGGCCATGGTCCGGCCGAAGCCCCGGGAGGCACCGGTAACGACGCAGAGCGCCCGGCCCAGGTCTGCCTGCGCGGCGGCCTGCATGCTGGGGGAAAGTCCGCGTCCCAGAGATCAGCGACCCCGTGAACACTTCTTCTTCTTCTCCTCCTCCTCCTTCTTCTTCTCCTTCTTCTTCTTCTTCTTCTTCTTCTTCTTCTTCTTCTGCTGCTGCTGATGCTGCTGCTTCTTCTTCCGCTCTCCAGACGGAACCGGCCGCCCGGCTCGTATCGCCATCTCTCGGTTTCACGCCTCTTTACAGTCGCCGTGACGTCATTTCTCGCCCCGTGACGTCAGCACCCGGCGCCTCGGCCCTATTCAGGTAGAGATCGTCAAAATTGCACGAATTAATTACACGAAAAAAAATCTGTTTCGAAAACATTTATTTGGAAGCGATTTTTTTCCTTGGTAGTTTACACATAAACACATACACACACAAACTCATAATAATAATTATATACGTATAATTACTATATAATTACTCCTTAATTATCTTTTAAAAGCTGCGAAGCAACAACATTCAACATTTCCATGAAGAAAATACACTTTTTCTAGCATTTCAATTTTTATGAGTGCGACAAGCATACTGATTTTTTTCCTTTGCATTTCATACATACATATGTGTGTGTGTGTACATATATATATATATATATATATATATATATATATTATGGCTTGGACTGTCTAACCCTATATATACACACACATGCATACATGTATACATTAAGAAAGTTGGTGAATGACAAAGAATGGGTCTCTGGATGTTTATTTTGAGGCCCAAAAGGTACAAGTCTCACAGAGCGCAGGGTAATCTGCAGGAGAGTACAAAGACTCAACTCGAGGCTGTGGTTTTTTATACCCTCGTGGGACCTTTGGGCCCTCCTTGAGGATGGACCCCTGTGTAACGTTCACGTGTTCCCCACGGAACCAACGTGACAGGCTTCTACACACTGGGTTGGTTAGAAACCGAGAGATTGAGATAAGGCAGATGTATCAAAAGGAGGGGCAGTTGGGAGGCAAGTAGAATACAAGTCTGGTCTCCATCAAGGTTATGAAGCCGTGTTAAATTCTCCAAATATGGAGACAATCAGCTACATATAAAATTTTCCATTACAACATATTTACTTTGTAGTTATCTTATATAAGCTGCGACACATCATTTTCTTTCTATTAAGAAAATACATCATTTTGAGGCATTTCCATTTTATTAGTGTGACCAGCATATATATATATATATATATATATATATATATATATATATATATATATATATATATATATATCGAAATACAAACACACATATATATGTAGTGTGTATGTATTTATATATGTGCGTATACATATATATATATGTATTGAAACATATAACCCTATATATATGTATATATGTGTATGTGTGTGTATACATATATATATACACACACACACACATATGCAAAATTTTCTTTTCCTTTCGGCTTTTCCCTTTCAGGGGTCGCCACAGCGAATCAACCTCCTCCATCTAACCCTATTCTCTGTATCCTCCTCTCTCACACCAACTACCTTCATATCTTCTCTCACTACGTCCATAAATCTCTTCAGTCTTCCTCTAGACATCCTGCCTGGCATCTCCAATTCCAGCATCCGTCTACCAATATAGTCCCTTCGTCCCTATCCCTCCTCTGTACATGGCCGAACCATCTCAGCCTGGCTTCTCTGACCTTCTCTCCAAAACATCTAACATGAGCTGTCCCCCCTGATGGACTCATTTCTGATCCTGTCCATCCTGGTCACTCCTAAAGAGAACCTCAACATCTTCATCTCAGCTACCTCCAGCTCTGCCTCCTTTCTTTTGTTCATTGCCACTGTCTCCAAACCATACAGCATCGCTGGTCTCACCACTGATTGTTGACACTTTTCTCCACATGCATCATATCCATACATATTTACATACATACACATATACATATTTACTCCGTAATTATCTTTTAAAAGTTGCATACACCATAAAAAAATGCAAAAAATGTTGTGCAATGGTATTGCAAATTTGTTGTGCCTGTGTGTGTGTGTGTGTCCCATGTTCCAACTGCTTCTTTGTTTCCACAAAATATACACACACACACTTTCTGCAAAGTTGATTTTTTTTTTTTGTCCTGTCAGTTAAAATCATCCCATGGGACATGTGACTCATACGCAAGCAGAAATATGGACACACTGACTTTATGTGCAAAATATATGATTATTTTGTGGAAGAGGAAGACATCCTGGGCAGAGGGTTAGACAGGTTCTGGTCCAGTGATGATTAATGAGTCCTGTTTTGTTGCGGTTGTCTTCTAAGAAGTTCTAGTCCATCCAGGTCGAGATGTTAGTCAGGCATTTTGTGACAGTTGAGACATACAGTTGTGTGTCATCAGAAAACAGTGTGTCCAAGGGGTAGAATGCAAAGCATAAAGAGGATGGGACTGAGCACTGAACCCTTGGGGACACCGTGGGTTAGGGTTAGGGAGACTTGGTCGTGATGATTGGACAGGCAGGAGATGAACTAGGTGACCCCAAAGAATGATTGGTTAGTTACAAGAAAAAGAAAACAAATAAGTCACAAATGTATTTTCAGATCAGTCTTTTATTCTTTGTCACACCTTCAGGAGGAACCCAGGCTTTGACATCTATTTATCATCACAATACTGTTTTTATATTTTTAAAATTTCATCTCATATCTAAATGAGCGATGTTAGTTAGAAATTCCCCCCCCCCAAAAAAAGAAAAGGAAAAAATATCAGCAGATCAGGTCATCAAAATGTAAATGTCCACACACAGTTAGTGAGAAACACTGCTGGAAATCATTATACGTCTATTACATTCTGTAATTCTAGTAATAACTGCACTATTAGCTAGCGGGGCAGTGACTAAGAATCAATTTGAATTTCATGTTTGAACAAGTTGAATTAATAATATCCTGGCATTGCATGGCGAGTCATTGAGGTTCTCTCAGTATCTGTTTCCCGAAAGATTCAAAATTCAAGATGAACACAACCGGCGCTATTCTGAGACGGACGAATAATCACTTCAGTTTCGGACGAAAAGAGGAATGTTAGAAATTCTTCAAATTCCTGGAAACGACAAGAAGGAATGTGAAATCCGAAAGTGACAAAATGATTTTCGACTGCGACGATCTCCGAATCAGATCCCAACCAGTGAGTCCGGCTGGGTGAGGACGGGGGGGGAGGGGGACCAATCAGATGCTCGATTCGCTGTGACCGCGTTTGTCGTTTTCCATGTCGCTGTCCTGCGAGATGAGCTTGTAGGGCTTCTTCCTCTCTCTTTCCTCCAGCACCGAGTTTCCCATTTCCACGTCCTTGCTGCGCAGCTCGTGCCGAGACAGGAACTCCACAATGCCGGCGCCAATGGAGTCCCCCAGAACATTGGTGGTGGTGCGCAGACGGTCCCTTCACCCCAGGACATACCAACAACAAGAGTTTAGATGTGCAGAGATTTGAAAACACAAGATTTATTGCAGAAGAGACAGCTACATTTGAAGCTAACAGACCTGTGTAGGCAATTTCTGTATCACATTACTTCATTATTATAACTTGTGCTGTGATTTTTGTTGTTTTTTTTGTTGTTGTTTTTTTCAAATCACAGCTTTCTGTCGTTATTTTAAGCTCGACCTTTGGCCTAATGTGTTTTCCCCTTCTTTTAAACGGTCTCCTGTGTAGCATTTCCATCACGCATTCACACATGAAGAGCCGGCTGGCCCGTTGGGCAACATGGGCAAATACTGATGGCGCCTTGACTCTAAGATATGTATCTGAAAGCAATCCTCCCATTCGAGGGACCCCGAGTATTAATAAATTTCATCCCAGGACTCATCAGTGAGAGCCACAGACTCAGACTTTATTATTCCAGTCTGATCCATGTTAAAGGTCACTCAGTCCCTCGACAGACCTGCCCTCAGTGTCCGTCTGCTCCTTAAACGCATCCTCTTGTGATTCCTTACAGTTCCTCAGTTTTCTTCCACCTGGTTCTGGCCTGTTGATTTTAATTAGCTGAGTTTTTCCGAATTACTTCTCACTTCGCATTTCTAGACCTTCAGACCGTCCAAAGAATAAAGATGTGCTCCCAGACACGGGCTTCAACTAGAGAGCAATCAGGCTCTTCTTCCTCCATTACCAGCCTTCATTCCAAGTAGCCGCTATTTAAAGGCGTGTGTCTTCATAAACGAGAGTGACACTCATAATCGGTCCATCCTAGTTAAAAGGAGAGAGATTATTTTTTTTTTCCTATTACCCCAGTTAGCTGAGTAATTTCTGGTAAGGGTATTCTAATTGAAACTATTAATTTGGGAAACCTAATTATGTTTCTATGTTAAAACCCGTCGTAAAAAAATACTCGATACAAAGAGGAAGATGTAGCACGAGACTCCAGGGAGAGTGGAGAAGTGTGTCACTAGGTGGTAGTAGAAACGGAGACGCTTTTTGACCTTTAAAACGCCGGAGCGGGGACGCGCCTCACACACTATCGCGAGGCAGGAGGTCTCACGCTTGTGTTTTCAAATGCCAAAAGGCGTTTCACTGCACGGGGAGCTACTCACAGGAACCAGTCGACCGCAATGATAAGAGTGATGTCATCCGTGGGAAGTCCGACCGAGGTCAGCACGATCACCATGGTGACCAGGCCCGCCTGAGGAATGCCTGCCGCTCCGATACTTGCTGCGGTTGCTGTAATACTTGATTGAGAATAAACAAGGCGACCCCAAAATTCAACAACATTTCATTTCATACTTCTGCCGTGTCTGAACTCACAGTTATCCTCCCGTCTTACCTGATAGTGATGATCTGACCAAAGTTCATCTCCATGTTGTTCACCTGGGCAATAAAGATGGCCGCCAGTGCCTCATACAAGGCCGTCCCATCCATGTTGATGGTTGCGCCCACCGGCAACACAAACCGTGTGATCCGCTTATCAATTCTGTTGTTCTCCTCCAGGCATTTGAAGGTGACAGGGAGGGTGGCTGAGCTGGGAGAAGAAGGAGACGGGAAACGAGCAGATCATCCGTTTCTCAGCGGTGTAAAAGTCCTGTGAACGCTTCGACCCCCAAATCAAAAGCAAAGGTGCCAGATTCGGCGTGGAAATGTTACACAAACATCTCAACTTGGTTTTTGTTCATTCATTATAACATGTATCCTGCCTCCAGGGTCGCAGGGGTGCTGGAGCCTATCCCAGCAGACATTGGGCATGAGGCTGGATTCACCCTGGATCGCTCACCAGTCAATCACAGGGTCAAATGTGGAGACATACAACCATTCACTGACAAGGGTCTACATTGAACCTTCTGCATGTTTTCGGACTGTGAGAAGAAACCATAGAACCCGGAGGAAACCCGCTCACAAAGGGGGGGAAGATAGCCCTCTGTCGGATTGAACCCGGGACCTTCTCGCTGTGAGGCGTCACACTCAATTTATCTCTATCTGTTACAATTGTACTTTGAATACCAAAGAGTAGACGGGTCTGGTTTGGATCCCAGTAGCACAAGTCCAGATAGACTTTGACTTCTTTAACCACCTCCTATGGGCAGTCCCAAAAATACGAGTTACCCGACGACGTGCGGTATTGTAACTTGCGGCTCACCTAGAGGATGTTCCAAGGGCGGTTATCAGAGCCTGCAGGAGCCCAGCAATGAAGATGAAGGGGTTCTGCCGAGTGATGACAAAATACAGGGTGGGAAGAATAAGAACGGCGTGGATCAACAAGCCAATGATAACTGTGATGGTATACATGCCCAGCTGGCCACCCATCTGTGTCAGATCATCCATCTCCACAATCTTTCCTGCAATTAGGAACAGGATACCGATAGGAGCATACCTGAGGGGAGGAGGGGAACAAGTTCAGATCATGTGATCGGATCGGGACATTTTTGTATTCCACGTGTGATGCTGAGAGTACAGTCTCACCACATAATGATGGCGACCAGCCGCATGATCGCTTCATTTAGGCTGTCAAAGAAATCTCTCAGGAGCTGGCCTTGCTCCTTCATGTTGCCAATTATCAGACCAAAGCACATGGAGAAGACCACCAGCCCGAGAGCGTTGACCCCGTTCACCTGACCCGGCACTGGTATCACCTCCTCCCGGGTAATGTCCATGACCTCCTGGGTACCGTTGGTCGTGTTGAAGATGGTCTCGTTCACTGTCACCGTCACGTGGACCAGTCGCTTTCCGTACTTAGTCTTGAACTAGAAATCGGACAATATTTGAGGACTTTAGCTGGTTTGATGGTTGGATAGCTGGACCTTAAACTACACAGAGACATCCTATGGGCCATTTTTTTAATTTTAAATGACAAGCTCACCTGCTGTGTGCAGGCTTGGACCAAGTTTGGGGGGAACATATTCCTGAAAAGGGAATTCACCGTGTTGTTAGAGGTAGTGACTTGGAGCTATCGGTAGAACCATTAATGTCCAGCTTCCTTACTGAAATGCAAGCTACCTGATCAGATCTAAAAAGGCATCGGCAGGACTGACTTGCTGTATTGCCGGCTGTTTCCCAAACTCATCTTTAGACCCCTTCCCCGGATGGATGATGAGCACAATTATGATGCCGATGAAGACGGCGATGAAGGTTGTCGTCATGTAGTAAATCACAGCTCTCATGCCCATCTTTCCTGAGGCTTTGCTGTCCAGCGCGGCCATTCCTCATTGGGACAAGATTGAGACGCTGTTAGCATTTCGCTTGCAAGAAATACCAAGATGGTACAGAAAACTCAAAAAAGACGTGCCTGTCCAGCAACCTGGTAGCAACAGGTAAATGTTCTCCACTTATACAGTTCTGACACTCGCCCATTCACACACCTTTGATGGCAGAGCTGCCATGCAAGGCGCTAACCAGGCCGTTGGTGGATACTGGGTGGTTCAGTGTCTCACCCAAGGATCACCAACCCTCCAATTGGAGGGACGCCCGCTCTACCAACTGAGGCAGCACCTGCTTATCCCCCTGATACAACAAAACCTTTACAGTCAGTTTGATCCTGAATGAAGTTCAACCTCATCTATATTTGATCAGTTTTATAATACGCCTGCAGCCTGAGTGTCCTGAACTGCCAAATATCCCTGCAATCAAAGTCCAGTTTTGAGGGGACTTGCCCAGCCATCTATTGTTGCTCTTCTCCAGGTGAGTCCAGGACTGGGCAGGGATGACCAGCACCAAACAAACTCTACTGCTCAGCTTTACCATGGACTAGGATCTTCCTGGTTTATTAGCAAAGCCAACTAGTCCTCCCTGCCAACACTTAAACAACTGGTGTCCAGTCTTTAGTTCTCCATCTCTGAGGCTTGGGTGCCAGCTATCTCGGTGCTATCCCATATTTTTACAGCATTGGCTGTAATTACAAGAGTTTCAATTTGTAAAGGGTCACACCTCCTCTGTTGTGTCATCCTCACGCTGCTCTAATCCCAGGTCTTCTGTCTCATCTTGTCAGGTCCATCTTCCAGTCAGCTGCTGTGTTTTGTGTATCAGTAATCTGCTTTCTGCTCATCTGTAACTTACACTACAGACTGACTTTGACAGACTCTTGTTTTGTTTTTGCCAAGGACAAAAATACAATTTAGGTCCTCTTCGTCTCAGTTACTTCCCTCTATTTGGCTTCTGCCTGCTTCTATCCTCCAGTCACAGAAGTTATGTTTTCCACACCCACGATTTTCATTCTCTCAGCTCCCCCTTTCAGTATGAAACTAACAGATAGAATGAAAAAGATAAAATTCTGCCTTTCCCTCATTTTATTGGATATTGTTCTGCTATACCAATGTTGCAATTGCTGCATTTTCTCAATCCGGGTATTCACATTAAAACATTCCAGAGGATGCTGACATTTTGCACCTGTTATCAGACTCGAGACAAGAAGTGGCAGGACCAGCATCTGAAGCATCCTCATCAACAGCTCCCCGGGGAAGGAGAAGTACTTCACCTCACGGTAGGACATCTTATAGGGACGTAATGCAAATCCCAGAACGATACCTGCAGCAGAAAGAATTAAGAGGTGGCCTTGTATGTGTATGTGTGTATTTGTGCGAGCATGTGTATGCGTATGCGCATTTGTATATGTGTGTGTAGGCGTGTGTGCGTGTGTGTGTGCTTATGTGTGTGCATGTGTATGCCTGTGTGTATGTGTATGTATGTGCATGTTTATACGAATACGTATGCATATGCGTATGCATATGTGTGTTTTTGTGTATGTGTATGCTTATGCATTTGTGTATGCATGTGCATCTGTATGCGTGTCACCTCATGGTAGGAACTCTTAAATGGATATCTTGTTATATGCATCTTATGCGTATGTGTTTGCATGTGCATGTACATGTGCATGTGTACGCGTATGTCTATGCATATGTGTTTGTGTATATGAATGTATGCACATGCGTCTGCGAATGTGTGTGTGTGTGTGTGTGTGTGTGTGTGTGTGTGTGTGTGTGTGTGTTTGTGTGTTTGTGTGTGCATGTGTGCCGGTGCTGCGCTGACATTATTCTGCGTGAGTCACATACCTACAATAACTGCCCCGACCGTGAAGAGCACAAAGGCATTCTTCTTGAGAAAAGCCTGGATGTCCTCCTTGGAGATCTCCTCCACTTTCCTCTTGGCCTTCATAGTACGTATGTGAATTCCCTCCCTGAAGCGTTGCATTGTTGCTGCCGTGAAACCGAATTTTTTCCGAGCAGAGGATTCAGCAGCTGGCTGAAAAACGTGTTCACCTTGAAAGTCACTATAACACAAACTACAAAACTTTAGTTGAGTTGTTTAGTTGGGTTTTCACAGAATGTTTTTTTTGTTTGTGTGTGAAATAAGAAAACTGTTTCAAACAAGCAGTTCAGTTGCCTGACGGTGTCCTGGTTGGTTGGTGAATTTCATTTCAGGATGGAATGTGTTCTCCATTCCATATTTCCCTCTAAAAGAACATTCAGAGTTTTGCAAAAGCATCGCAAACATCCTTCAAAATAAGAGCTTACATGCTTTACAAGTGCGATAGGTGTACTTGAAAATTAGCTTAGGAGCAGAAGACTGGGGTTCTACTGTTGACCAGAACTAGCTGTCTGCCTGCACGTGAAAGTTTATACCGTAGATGTGAAAGGAATCTGAATCACAAAGTGACTTTGTTCAAATATTTTAGAAACTTTTAGTTACGATAAAATGAAAAGACTGAAAAGATGCTCTTAATTGAAAAAGAGGTTAATCTTATTCATACATGATCCACCATCGGGATTTTTCTCATACTTGCACATTTAAGAAATAGAATTATTGCAAATCCAAGAGTTTTCGATGCAAAAAACGTCTCTGCTAGTTGATCAAATAATGCCATGTAAAACATTGCGGGGGGACGTGACGTGGCTGGAACTATAAATTCCATATTTCGGAAGCACCCATGAATTGGAAATCAAACTGAGTGATAACCAGTCCTGTTTTCATTTGCAAGCCATCGGCCAGTTGAAAAACATAAATTTGCATTATTTTTTTTCACATTTCTCTATTATATACGTACACAAACATAGTTAGGAGACACATCTCTCTGTCTAGTTTTGGAGGAGTAGCAACCTACCAAATCTTACATTTTAGCTCAAAGTCAAAATAAAGGTTAGATGTTACTCACCTCTTAGGTGTCCTGTTGTTGCTCTCCGGTCGCCCAGGGGCCGGGGGTCACTTGTGCAGGCAGGTGAAGCTGCAGCACGAGAGCAGAGCCGGAGCCCCTCGGATTCCGGAGGACGGAGTGACAGCAGGATGGAGCGGCTCTGAATGGAAGCGGTGCTGTCCTGCGCCCACTGCAGTCGGTCCAGATGAGAGTGGAGTTATCAGGTGAGAGACTGAGTGAAGGATGGGTGGAGGGGTGGGGAGAGACTATGAGGACAAATTAGAAAATGGTCCTCCCATTAGCCCGTTAGCCTTGTGACACAATTCCAGGTAAAGCCCAGATGAACCATGTGGAAAACTTTGTTGAGAGTTCTTACGAGAGTCACCAAAGAATTGAACAGCTGAGGAATAAGCCTAAAATGACATATGGTCCTTCTGTCCCCGGCCTGCGCCCTTCTATCATCCTTCTCTCCCTCTGTGTGTCTGTTTGCCTGCTTTGACAGAGCTGGTTAATGCCAACACACAGACTGTCATCTTTGTCATGTGAAACAGAAAACAGGTCTGCTTGATACACATCACCTCCCCTGGTACGTGTTATAGTTTGCAGTAATCCCGCCGAGTAAATGACACACCACATTTAGCAGGGGAAAAAAAATTGAGCTTGCGCCATAATGAGTAACCTTGCTGTATGGAAACATATTCCCGGGTGAAGTTGAATATAATTAGTGAAGAATACCCCTCGAATCAGGTCACGTCACCTTTTACAAATACTATTCCTATGTCTGGAATGAATGAAATACTTCAGTGGTAACTCAAGAACAGATCTGTACTCGCATAGGGTTTAACAAGTGACTCTCCCTGCCAAAGAGCCTGCGAAGACCAGAGGGTTTATTTATGATGAACATGAATCTGTTGTTGCTGTCTGGGATCATTGACACCTCAATAAGTATCATCAGGGAAGATCAGGTAGTGATAGCAAAAAAAAAGTCCTTATTACTGTGTTATAGTTGCAACAAACTCCCAAATGAATCTTTTTTATATTTAAGGATTAACAGGTTATTTTTGTTGTTTTTTGCTCTAAATTTCATTATATGTATACAAAGCTTCTCCCCTTGCTATTTTGGGGGGAATTTGAAATTCTTGTCAAATCTTTTTCTAATGTTCACCTGGTAACCTGTGGGTAAATGTAATTACTTTTTAAAATGTGTGGTCATTTCGGTCTAATTCTGTTGTTTGGTGGAAATATTCATCTGCAGTCTTTTCCAACATGTTATTCTGTTTATTATTTTGTTTAAAAAAATATGTAAAGGCGAAATTAATTAGGTCTTGAACGTATTGCGATATAGTCATGTAGTTATATACAATATAGTTGTATTCCTCCACAATGATTTATTTACTTTGATGCCAGACCCCACCTCTTACCTTGTCTTACAGCAAGAAGTCAAATATAATGTAGGCCTTCAGCGCCTCTGTATCTCAACCCCTTGGTAATACGGTGAAACAGATTCATCATGTCCTGGATTCATTCCATCACATTTGATACCTCAGGCAAATTCTTACACCTTGGAGAAATCAGGTGACATGAGTTTAGATCCCAGTCCTTTCGCTAGTTTAGGTGATTTTGATAAATCAGTTTTGTGAAAAGATGACGTCTCCCAGTGTGTTGATTCATGAGTGTGAATGTCTTATTCTGGGAGAGCAATCATTTTATGACGTGACCAGTATGTTCTAAAATGTGTCTTCTCTAATGTTGCCTCTGGGTGGCGTCATTATTCCATTATTTTCATGTGTACATGAATACAAACGTGGGTTTGATAATAATCATAATAATAATAATGATAATCTAAACTTTTCGTAAAGAAAATAGATATGAGAAATTATGTTGATTTTGTCCTATATTTTGATATCATAGTATTTTGGCTCCTGGGATCAGGAGACAGTGAGAAAACTGGCGTCATGAGGGTTAGGCGGGATTTAATTTAATGTTTGGAAATATGGGAAAATACATCATACTATATACAAAAAAACAAATTAACTTAATTAATAATTGTATAAATATATTGAACGACATTGGGTTATATAACACATAAATCGAGGATAAGCTTCACCTTGAAATAGGGGTTTACGTATTTTTGTTCCCACTTTTTGTGGTCTTTGAACGCACCACAACCGTATCCGTTATCGTGACTGGCCGATGTCACAGCCAATCAGAATCGAGTGCTCGCAACGTACGTGCTGCGGTGAGACGTACCTGCTTGTTGAATGGGACGTGCGCTCAGTGTGTTATCTCTCCCCCCCTGCCTGTTCTCCTGCTATCTCTTTTTCTCGTGTTTTAAAGGTTATTAGAATCGCTTGATAAGTAATAAGTTTGTCTTTGTTCGCAGTGAGACTATGTTTGAGCGGAATTTGTGACATGGGACGCCTTGTTCGAGACTTTTGAGAGAGCTAATAGCTACTTTTAGCTGCGCGAGCTGTAACTTAGCTTTTAACCTCACCATATATGGTCTGTAGGAAATACAAAGCTAGTTAAAGAGCTAGCTTGCTGTTGTTTATGTCTAGAAGCTGCCGTCGAACCTTGGAAATAACTAAATATCCGAGTTCTGGAAAAAAAGAAAAGAATAAAAAGGCCACCAAACAGCTAGTCAAGACCTCGGGGGACTCGGTGACCTTCCTTGACAGCTGGGCGTGTGTCTACTTTTTGTGAATGGGCTGTGACATGACCCGGCGTGTCGGCCGCCTCTCAGCAGCACCGAGCCGGACCAGCAGCCCGCTCTCCTCGGCGAAGGTTTAGTCGAACCAAACTTTGTTTCTATCGTTAAGCGTTGAGGATGTCTCGCCGAGCCGTGGTGAGCCTCTTGTGTCTCGGCTCTCAAAGTTTCAAAACTCCGCTCCGGCCGTTCCACGCCTCGAAACGCGGCGCCTCGTCCAAGCCCGGTGGCGGGTTCAAGCCGGAGAAAGTGGCGGTGGTTACCAAGACGACCCGGTATGAGTTTGAGCAGCAGCGCTATCGCTATGCAGGACTGTCCGAGGAGGATCTCAAGCAGCTGGTGAGACCGCATTCCTCAAACACACGCAAGCAGCAAAGACATATTTCTCAGTCATTTCACATAGGTTCTCAGTCATTCAGGTCATGGTTAGTTCTTGTCAAAATGTTCCTCTCGTGGCAACTGGACTTGATTTTCTTCTCTTGAAGACGCTTTCCAAATCAAGTCACAGTGCCACGAGGAAAAGTGTTTGACAAGAAATGCATTGATGTGATTTTCCACTTTCATTGAGTTGATTTTGGCCCAACATCAAACCTGATGTAACTTACCCAAAGGTACCTGACCCCTCACCCCACCCACGAACTCTCACAACACAGATTGTGTTATATCTATGGTATGTACAAGCCTTAATATAGGAACTGAAGTTGAAATTCCAAAAGTGAACTACCATTTAGTGTATTCGCACGTCTGAAATCCCAAAATCTTCTTTTCCTTTCGGCTTTTCCCTTTCAGGGGTCGCCACAGCGAATCAACCTCCTCCATCTCACCCTATTCTCTGTATCCTCCTCTCTCACACCAACTACCTTCATATCTTCTCTCACTACGTCCATAAATCTTCTCTTCGGTCTTCCTCTAGACCTCCTGTCTGGCATCTCCAATTCCAGTATCCGTCTACCAATGTAGTCCCTATCCCTCCTCTGTACATGACCCAACCATCTCAGTCTGGCTTCTCTGACCTTCTCTCCAAAACATCTAACATGGGCTGTCCCCCTGATGGACTCATTTCTGATCCTATCCATCCTGGTCACTCCCAAAGAGAACCTCAACATCTTCATCTCTGCTACCTCCAGCTCTGTCTCCTGTCTTTTGTTCATTGCCACTGTCTCCAAACCATACAGCATCGCTGGTCTCACCACTGTTTTGTAAATCTTTCCTTTCATTCTAGATGAAATTCTTCTATCACAAAGAACCCCTGAAACTTTTCTCCACCCATTCCAACCTGCTTGAACCAGTTTCTTTACCTCTTCTCCACAATCTCCGTTGCTCTGGACTGTTGACCCTAAGTACCTGAAATCCTCCAACTTCTTGATCTCCACTCACCGTTCCACCCGGGTTCCTCTCATTCACACACATATATTCTGTCTTGCTGCGACGAACCTTCATTCCTCTCCTTTCCAGAGCAAACCTCCACCTCTCAAGATTTTCCTCAACCTGTTCCCTGCTCTCACTACAGATCACAATTTCATCTGCAAACATCATGGTCCATGGAGATTCCTGTCTAACCTCATCTGTCAGCCTGTCCATCACCACTGCAAACAAGAAGGGGCTCAGAACTGATCCCTGATGAAGTCCCATCCCCAAGTTGAACTTCTCTGTTTCACCTACAGCACACTTCACCTCTGTCTCACAACCAGCATACATGTCCTGGACCAGTCTAACATAGTTCTCTGTTACTCCAGACTTCTTCATACAATACCAGAGTTCTTCTCTCGGCACCCTGTCGTATGCTTTTTCTAGGTCTACAAAAGCACAATGCAGCTCCTTCTGACCTTCTCTGTACTTCTCTATCAGCATTCTCAAAGCGAATACTGCATCTGTGGTACTCTTTCTAGGCATGAAGCCATACTGCTGCTCACAAATACCGACTTCTGCTCTCAGTCTAGTTTCCACTACTCTCTCTCGTAACTTCATTGTATGGCTCATCAACTTTATCCCTCTATAATTACTGCAATTCTGCACATCCCCCTTATTAAGGTCATTTATATAAAAATGGGCACCATCACACTTCTTCTCCACTCTTCAGGCATCTTTTCTTTCTCCAAGATCCTGTTGAATAATCTAGCCAGAAACTCTACCGAAATACCGAAGTCTGAAATCCAAAAATGATTACGTAATTAACATTTCCAAAGGACCTAAAATGGAGGCAAAAGGACTAAACTCCCCTCGGCTAACCATATTTTTTACCGTTTCTGTGATTTACAGCTTGCTATGAAGGGCTCCAGCTACAGCGGCTTGCTGGAAAGACACAATATCCACACACACAATGTGGAACATATAGTAAAAAGCCTGCGGTAAGACTCGCAGATATCATTCACTGTGTACGATGTCGCTTCGCTGCTGTGGCAACATCTGTTTAAAACTCTTTGTAAATGTCTTTGCAGGAAAGAAGGCATCGATGTGCGAGTTGTCAAAAGAGGAGAATATGATAAAGAGGTGGTGCAGTGGGCAGATGCCATTATCTCTGCTGGGGGTAGGAATTCCACATAACCCATTCATATGCATTTGTTTACAATTTGAACCTCTACCTGTGACCACCTTTGCAAACTAATTTTGTATTTCAATTTTGGTGTTTGGAGAAAATTCCAGCATACAGCCACTGAGGGGTTCATATAGTTCCCTAAACCACTGAAAACTGCACCGGCAGAAATTTTTGTTTGCAGTTTGATTTAATCCATATTTGTATAATTCTGCCATGCAGAATTGAAATCTAACAGAACCATTACATTTTCAATACTGTCCCCACCAATCTCAAACAAAGACATCAGCCAAAAAATACACAATCGAACTTCTCTGACTGTAGATTGTTTTCTTAGGTGACGGGACAATGCTTCTTGTTGCCAGTAAGGTTTTAAGCAAGGACAAACCGGTTGTTGGAGTCAACACAGACCCAGAGAGGTAAACCCCTTAGGGCACTATTTGGCAGGCCTTACGCTGTTAATTTGATAAGTAGCTCTTTCACAAGTAATGAAGGGATTCCTGGACGTAATTTCAAAAAGCAACTTGGCTCACACCTTTCAAATCCAATTTGTTGTCTCGACAAACCTGTTTGCCTTATAAGGTAATTTCTCTTTCTCAACTAAAGGTCAGAAGGTCACCTGTGTCTGCCAGTGCGGTACACTAGTGAATTCCCTCAGGCACTGGAGAAACTCTGTCGCGGTGAGTTCAGGTGCGTATGTACCGACACAGTATTTTGAACGTCAACCAACTTTGGACATTGCAAGTGTCAGACATCAAGAAATTGTTTCATTAAACAAATTCCTCATAGCTGAGATCTCTTTGCGAGATTATCCGAAATTTTAAATGAAAAGAAGGCAGTCACAGAGCTACATCACAAGGGTGGCCAGTGGCCAAAATTATACATTTTACCCCAGAAGGGCAAGCCATGATTGTAAGTGGACCTTAGAGACTGTAAATACATTGTCTACCTACAATATAGCTTGCCATCTATTATCACATTAAGTGGTCTTCTGGTAGCCTTTAAAATAATTTAAAAGACAGTATAAATTCTTCTGTTTTTTCTAGATGTGGAATGAGAGGCAAACAATATGTAAGACATTTCTGACTACATTTCAGCTTCTATTCTTCTCATCATTATATTTTTAAAATTTCAACTGATAGAATAGTTGTACTAGTTCTGGTGCTTTTGCTGTAGATTATAGAAATTTCATGTACTATATTACCTTGAAAATAACAAATTTTAATTCAGACTTGTAAAGGGGGACCCTCAGCACTTTGGAGCTGGCACTGAGTGTAGATGCAGTAGCGAGGGTGAATAGCCTGAAGATGATGTGGACAAAGCAGGATAGGATTCCGTTTGTCTCCTACTGTATTTGAACACCCTGTGCCCCGAGAAGGGCCTGCAGCTGTAATGTTCTCACCCCCTACTCGCTGTGTCCAGGTGGTTGTGGCGTCAGAGAATTCGGCTGCACTTGGAAGGCACAGGAATCAATCCCACTCCCCTAGACCTGCACGAACAGCAGTTGAGCTTGGAGCAGCACAACCAGGCCCACCGCATCACCACAATGGGCAGCAAGCAGAGTAGGACCTTATTTGCAAATACTATCAATTTGAAGTTTTATGTTACATTGATTGGGATTGTGCTTGAACTGACCTTCCATGTTTTGTATCAGGAGCAGGGATGCAGCACGAGAGCTTCTCCAAGGCCAGCCTGCTCCCTATCAGAAGCCTGAATGAAATCTTCATTGGGGAATCTCTGTCCTCCAGGTACTGCCGTCTTTCAATCCTACCTAGCTATCTCCAACACAAACTCCAAATTTTCCCTGTCTCTGTCCACCTCAGGGTGTGGTTAAAATCCATCTATCCACATGTATACCACTTACTCCTTAGGGCTTCCTATTATGAGATCTCAGTGGATGACGGCCCGTGGGAAAAGCAGAAGAGCTCAGGACTCAGCATTTGTACTGGGACAGGATCCAAAGCCTGGTACGCATAGATATATTTATCTTTCAGTCTTTAGCTAGCTTAGCTAGCTACAAATAGATATAGTTCTTTGAACAGCTAAATAATGATGGAAAAGGCAATTCAGCTCTATTCAGCCTGCAATATTAAGTCAACTCAGTCCTGATTTTCACATGAAGGCAAAAGAAATTTGGAGAGAAGCTGTTCGAACTGTCGAGTTCAGAATCAAGAAGAGCAGGGCTTTCGAGGATTTAACTGTGCAATGACCAAACAAACAAAACAAACAAATTACCAGAGAAGAAAATACATATATTTATGCATATATCCGTGTGTTAAAATCCTAAACTGATAAAACTGGATTCAAGGAATTAAGCACGAATGTGTGAAACACCAAGTATGAGGGTTGCATTGTGCGGGTCAGGACCTTGTATTGGTTATCGCAGTTCAGTGGATCACAACTGGACCACAGTTCATGAAACCATTGATATTCGTGTAAAAACATCATAATGGCCAGTTTGTTTGTTTGTCATGTAATGCACGTTAAATCCCACACCTTTTCCTCTCCTTCCCTACACAGGTCATATAACATCAACAAACTTGCTGAACAAGCAGTGGAGGACCTTCTTAAAATTGGTAAAGCTTCTGTGTAAACGGAACCATGTGTGCTCCGGAAAGTTTTCTTTATTTCTCAAACAAAGACAAAATTACCTTCATTTCAGGAATGTCCCAAAAGGGTCTTGATGTCCCGCTGAAACACGAATTCATCCAGAAGGGTGAGTTGATCAATGTCTTTTTATTGTTCACTTTCAAGTGTTACAGACCAGGTCACATGCTTTATGCCCCACAAGTGCAGGCGGTAATTGGTGTGCATAGTAACTCATGAATATCTAATTGAATCCTTTAAAATCCAATTGAAATTTCCCCACTGTGGGATGAATAAAGGCACATTATATTCTGTGCTATTCTAAAACTTACTGTACATTTATTCAACCTGAATCAAGATGGTGAGACCAACTGTCTATTTTTTCACATACCTAATCTTGTGTTGGGTGCATCATACAGGGATGCAGTATATCAATACAAAATAAACCAAAGATGATGAAAAATACTCTAAAGTGCATGAAAGTTGAGGAATTCCAACTCTTTCACAGGCCAAATGATATAGCAAAGGTGGCTCAGGTCCCAGATGTTAATTCGCTAATGGTTTTTGTTTGTTTTTGTGTTCAGTCACTGATGAATACAACGAGTCCCTGGTGTTCAGTCCTGAGCAGAGTCGCTTGTTCTTCAGCGTCCGAGAGCCAATCGTCAACCGAGTCTTTTCGAGCAGCCGGCAAAGGGGCTTTGCCAGCAAGTCAGTCACTGCTCCTCCGCATTTAACTCAACGCTCGTCGTACAGCTCTCGTTTTACCTGGGCTTTGTGTCCCCTGTGCTTCTCCAGGGTATGCGTTCGCTCACGCTGCTGGGACGCCTGCATGGTGGTGGACGGAGGGACCTCGTTTGAGTTCAACGATGGCGCCATCGCCACGATCAGCATTAGTGAGGAGGACCGGCTGCGCACAGTGGTCCTGGAAAACTGAGGCTCGACTGCATGTCACAGGTTGAAAGGAAACATGAGCTTTTAGCCTTTGCAGGGGGATATGACTGTGACTGCTAGAAAAGGTATTAATGTTGCGTTTTTGTTACCTCTTGTCCTGAATTTCAACCATCCTGAGTTTATATTTGGTTGAAACCTTGTGCCTCCACTCGTTTATCATCTATACATGAACTGAAAAAGCTTTTGTAAAGCCATCTTTTCTTATTGTCAATCTCTAAATTCTCTCCCACTTCCAAAACCCACCCGATCCTGTGCTCACTTCCAGTTGTAGTAGTTTCAAAAGAAGAGACAAAAGTGAAACCACATTCCTTTAAATTTTTTTTAACTAGATCTGAACTGAAAACATGAATATTAATTAGTAAATGATTCTGTGATAGAGCTGCTCCAAAAAGTTAGGCAGTGGACGTAGGGCCACAAATCATTTGTTTCTCAGTCACCAAATCAGATCTGCAATTCAACTTTACATTATTATTTCAGTTTAAAAGACATTTTGTCTTCAGAGTGGGTGATGATCACAGTTCGCCACAAACACTGGTTGAAACAAGTAAGTGGGATTAGAATTATAGACAATTAGAAAAGTAAATTCAGAATTAACTGATTCACTGTATGTGATGAAAATTATTTTTTTTTGATGAGCTTCTTTCCTCCTGCTTTTGAGCTATTTGAGGTTAACACTTTGGAGAGTAAATAAGGGGGCGCATTAAATAGATATTAGAGCTTAATGGAGCATTTTGCTCCTTTGCTAGGTCAAACGTCTGCCTCCCCCAAATTCTTGAAAGAGTTGGTTTCAAACGTCTCCCTCAGTTGAACGTGATACAAAGCCATTGGACACTAAAGAGTTTCTGAAGAGCTGATTTGAACAAGTGTGACACCGGACGAAGTCTGGTGATTGTGTTTAGATATTTAATCAAGTGGGTTTCATTTATGCACTTGTAAATATTGAGGTTAACAATGTCGATGGCCTGTTGAACCTCCCGTGAACCCACTCAGACTCAGGGGTGTTTGCTCTTTTTGAAACAGGTTTAATATGGAATTTGTATGAGTTGTGTGCCAAAGGTGAGAGTCCTGAACAATCGTGTCTCCACATTAAAACATTTTCTGAATCCAGTATGTGGACATAAAACACTCTTGTGTTTATTTCAACTCAGCCCAGGATAACATCTTGATGCTTGTGGCCATTTTTCTTTTGTATGTAGTTTCTTGAGGTTTTTGGATTTCTTTTTTACATGAGCGTATTTTAGACATGCCCAGGTGCCTGCTTTCACGTCTGAAAGGCGGTAGTCTTCTTCATTGATGGTCATAATTTAAGAATGAATCATTCATTGGAGAGGAATGGAAAATGTGACAGACTGATGAAAAGAATACTGAAGATCCAAAAAGAGGAGGAAATTCATAAAATAAGTCTAATTACACCGCCTCCTACTAGCCATCTGTGAGAACTTCTATTCGAGTTTCCGAAGGTCCAATTAATGGAGGCACACAGGGTTGAATGTTAAGGGATTTAACTAAAAATTACATTTTTATTTTCTTTTTATGCTTAAAAAAAACTGTTAAATTAGCATATTTCCCCATTCACTCATCTTTTGGTTGACTCATTTGGAGGGAACCTCAGGATTGCATTGGCTTCACTTTTCAGATTCAAGGTACTGAAGTGTTAACACAAACAAAATGCTCAACATTATCTCTTTATTTTGTGAGGGCATTCTGTCTTCACCTGTCCAAGACTGAAGACATGGGCTTCATTGTCCTGTAAATGCCACATGTGACTGGCCAAGATTCTGTCCTGCCTCGCACTCACTGGTTTCGTTGCAAAGACGCCAAGATAGTGTTTTGTGTGTGCAGGGGTTTACTTTAAAATACTGGACAACTGACAAAGTCTATCAGAGGAATGAGTACATGGACACAAATACTTCAAAGAAACCGACATAATGAGCTGGAAAACCTGCAGGGAAGATTTCAAATGCACAATACAAACTGATAAAAGCACAGAACACGGACAATTTTAGCTTCCATGGACAATTACAGACAAACCAATGGCGAAAAGGCAGTTGTCATGCTGATGTCATTTGTTACTCTTAAATCTTATTCATAAAACTGGCTGTGGACATTATTGCAGCCATGGCATAACATTTTCCTGAACAACAATGCATGATGATTGAGTGGCCCCAAAACATTCAAACGCATCCTTTAACAAATAGGCTCCGAACGCCTTTCATTCCCTTATAAAAAAACAAAACAAAAACATTCTTAAATGAATGTCATTTTGAACCTAAAGCAGATTCCAGTAGAAGTTCAACATCGAACTTGGTTTCAACACATTCGTAAACAGTCGTTAACATTAACGGTCGATTTTCCTATCTGTTCTATCCAAGCTTGCATGTTCTGAGCTTCCACAGGCCTGTGTGTACAACATAATTCATTGGGTCATTGAAGGTGTAAAAAATATGCAATGTTTAGAATTTCAGTGACCATATAGAAAATGGCAAATTCCGTGATCCTCTATTAAAATCTTTCCCTGACCCCAGATTAAAAGTGGCTATTATAAAGATGGGGGGGGGACCTTTTCCTCATATTTCATTTAAATTCGACAATTATTTTCTTGGGAACTTTATCAAATCTGCGTGGCCTTTTTGCAAACACTGACATTGACACTCATTTTGCAAATTTTACCCTTCTAGTTATAGGCGGCTCTGTCTCATTTTACATCTACAATAGCCCAAATACAAGTTTGGTTCACGTGGCCTGCAGCACCATTAAAACAGCAAACATCACTTTTTTTTTTCCTTTTTTTTTTTTAGCAGCATCGAATGCACACCGCTCCACCTGTAAAGGCAACTGCAGGGTAAACAACTAAACAAACAAACAAACAAAAAAAACAATCACAGCTTGAACCTCAGCCGGCACTTGGTGTTCCACATGGAACGGTCGACGACGTGCATGCAGCCACCAGGGCTCGGCGCGGGTCGGGCGATGCTGGAGAAAGGCGTGGAGTTGAAGTTGACCTGAGGCGATTCCTTCTTGAGCGCAGGCAGGTGGCTATCGCTCACTAGGCCAAACACGTCCAGCAGGAGCAGCGCGGGGAACGTCTCCCGGAGGTCACTGCGAGCGAGCCGGACAAGACAGTTGAAATGTTTATGTTCCCTTCTAGTGTTCTCAGGTGCGGAAAAAGCAGACTTACGTGAAAGCAGCGAGGTGGATGTGGTAGCAACGGCTCAGGGAAAGGTGAAGCAGACGTCTCAGCTGAGCGAGGATAGGGAAGCAGTCGGCCATCAGCAGGGTGCTGTCACTATCATAAAGAGGAAGCAGGTGAACACAGCAGCAGCAACTACGGAATGCGTTCACTTGCATTGTCATCTGATGGATAAGTTACTTTTAAATTCTCCAATATTTTAAACTTTTTTTGGCAGCCTATAAACTAAACAGCTGCAAACCTCTAGTAAATGGATCAAAATGTCCAAAATGTTAAATGCTGTTCTTTGCAGTTTTAAACCAACGCCACCTTTTCTCCACCTGGACATAATACCTTAGAATTCTACATGTTAAATGACAAAATGTGAGTGATGTGAGGTACTAACACACCACACCCTGTGTTTTTTTAATACAGAGAATAAAAGGTCATTCTATGCAGGCCTTCTCTTGGAAAGATTAAAAAGGAACATTACTGGTCCAATCATCGAAAGATAAATCGTGATTTAGCCAAAGAAAAACTAGGTGTTTCGAGGAAACTGAAATTTTTCTGTACTTTGACCACGTGCTGCCCGAAAGCTCCTTTGAAATCCAACCCAAATGCGAAAACAACCAAATACAGCCATTATGCACTGTCTGACTCTGAAAGGCGACTGAGGATCAGTTAACAAAAACGTACCTCAAATCTAGAGTATGAATTTGGGGACACCTCGTCACGAGCACCTTCACATCTGCGAAGACAGAATAACCCACCTCTGATCATTTCTAATATAACGTCCTGTCAACAACATCCGAGACACGTTGTCTCCTGCAGTGAATAGATTCTGCAGTCCCCAATGCTGATCAACGTTAAATACAGGTAGGACGTTTACAGCTGATGTAACGTGATCGAGAAGTATTTGTAACGTCTGAAATATTTGAATACAATATGGGAGCGTAGATGAGCTTGAATTCTCGACGCAGATAGGTAGAGAAGCTCGCCACCACTGGACTGGGGAAATCTTCATGGACGAAGACGTGTAGATTCAATAGGATGCACAGAGGAAGCCTTACTTACCGTCTAATGTCAGAGTGTCCCTGTAACCGCTGAGGTTAAGTTGGGTAACGCTTGGGCTGAGATGATTGACGACACTCGTCACATGATCGTTCGTGAAGCTGCACCACGATATGTTCAACTGATCTAATCTGCAGGGAAAGACGGACAGCGTTAGGCGGGGCGACCGGGATGTCTTCGCTCCTGAGACGAGTGCGAGGCGCCCACCGTGAGCAGGACTGCAGCAGGTCACCCAGGGGGGCGGCGGAAAATCCAGAGCATCCGCTCAGGTTGAGCTGCAGCAGGTGAGGGTTCTGAGCCAGTGAGCTGGAGAGAAATAAACCACCAGAATCAGTTTTGGCTTATCCATACCAAATACGCTGACCCATTCAGATGTCAGATGGACAGATAAGAATGTTGCCCATTTAATGAGCAATATGGTTAAAAGTCAATACTTTATTTAAGAATTGTTTGAAAAATCTGGATGCTAATGTAATAATCACTCTGTAAAACTAACAAGCTGTTTAGTATCTAACTTTTTAAAATCCCTCCACAAGAGTCTAAATGACTGTTCTATTGTCTACATGCTTTCATGCCCTGTAAACTGAATTAGAGCAAGGGGTTAATTTTTGATCGAGGAAAATACAACACTGTCCCCCTGCTGTTTGGAATCAAATTTACTCATGAGGCCAGTCCGCCGCAATATTATGACTCAGGTCTCAGTGACGAGGCAGAGCTGAGGACCGACCTGACGACGGCGTCCGAGAGCTCCAGGCCCTCCAGGCTCAGGTGCTCCAGCAGCCTGCACCGACACACGATGCTCTCCAGAGCGGAGGTAGGGACGATGCAGCTGGACAGGTCCATCTGGACCAGCTGCAGGGCACTTCACAAGAGAGACAGGTTAAGTTTTCCCTCCGTGGCGCAAACGGGGTGTCTACCCAAAAGAAACCAAGCTTTTCTTACTATGTAATAGGGAGCAACTGGAGCTTTTCTAGCATTGACTGAGCTATTTAAATGCTCCATCAACTTAATCATGTACATCAGGGCTGGAGTGATTTCTCCACCCTTGACTCACAGGTTTGGAAAAAACTGACTCAACTCTGATCCCGAGACTACATCCATCACGCGGACAAAAGCTGCTGAACTCACTCTGTGCCCGCGAACTGCAGATCCTCTATGAAGGAGCGAGGGCAGCGCAGCTTACGGACCCCCGTCTTCAGCACCTGCTGCAACGCTTGGCCGATCTGAGGCAAACCCTCCAGGTCCACGCTGTGCCACAGGGACTCGTCGAACCTGGAGAGAACACACACACACACACACACACACACACACACACACACACACACACACACACACACACACAAAGGGGAAATCAGGTGGGAAATCAACCATTTCAAGGATGTCATTCTCTGCGAGGCCACTATGGCAGATGTCAAGCTTTCTTCTTCTGCACCCCGAGAGCCCTAAAGATAATGAAATTAACAGCTATTTTGGATGAAAAATGTTTGTTTGTTTTTTTTTTTATAAATAAGCCCGGAAGAGAAAACCACTGCTTAAAATGAGGAAAGCCCTTTACTGGTGCCTATCATTTAAATAATTTCCCAATCCTGGGATCAATAAAGTACATCTCCTCTCTCATCGACACCTCATATGTAAGTTGGAAGGATGACCATTCCACTCCTCTGTCTCCTGGATCTCTGAAGCTATGCAGGTCTGCAGACTCACACTAAGCAATGCCAGCGTTTGCAAACTGTGGTGGTCCTCAGGAGGTCCTGCAGAGGGAGGCAGAAGAGGATCCTGAGGAGCAGCTCATCGGGGAGGTAGTCCCAGGAGAGGCCTGCAGGGGAACCGAGGGGGAAAGGTGAGCACAGGAGGGCTAGGGTGAGGTCTGGTTCCAACAGGTGGTGGTTGTGCTGGTTCTTGCCTGTAGCTTTTTCTGTCTTCCTCCTCGATCGCCTGCCCAGTAGAAAGGGGTTGCTGTCGTTCTCCTTCCCTTTGGAAAGGACGCGGGGCTGCTTGAGTCCAGGCGAGCAGTGGAGGAGGGACTCGGCGGGGCTGCGCTCGGCGTCCGGCCCCCAGCCGGGATAGTCGTGGGACTTGCGTTTGAGGCTCTGGGCCGACGTGGGTCCCGAGAGGGTGAGGCAGGGCCGCTCCTCCAGGGGCATACTGGGAGGGGGAGGACGAACCAGTCGGACCATCATGGGATGACAATATGTTTTACCCCCCATTTAGAGGAGCGAAATGCCCGCCATATTGATGCACCCACTGGCTATCTGACCGCGCAAACTGGGCGCAAAACACACCACCACATTCCACGGTGACCCCAGAACACGGAGCAAACAGTTATAACACTTTACCAGCTGTGAAAGCTACTTTTATTGAGGTTGCTAGCGGCTTTAACATCCCAAAGCGGGCGGGCGAGCAGCTAGGCTAATTCAGAAAGCGCGGCATCGGATGCTAGCTTGGTTTATATTCCTGATTGATGTCAAGATGTCACGATCGATCGATCGAAGGCGGGAAACCTTTATCATCGATCAATGTGATCCGATTGATAACTTGATAACTCTGACTAAGGGTTAGAGCAGAAGACGAGGTTGCACTTTGCTTAGTTTCTACATGCACGGCGCGTTAAAGGGGCGACATGTCAATCATTGATAGAACTGCGATCGTAGAACCGACCTGTGTGTCAGTGTTTCCTCCGTGTTCGAGCCGAAACTGTCTCAGCAAAAGGACCGGGCATGAAGTCGGTGCTTGTTTCTCCGCTCCCGGCGCTCAAAACGGACTCTTTAAACTCGGCGCCAGCTGCAGGGCGCCAGGTGAAGACGCGACACACGCACACACATACACGCGTCCACCGCTTACGTCACGGGAGGTCACAGGTACGCATGCGTGCTCCGCGCTGCGCCAGCCGGGTTGCCAGGTCAGGCGGATTTCCGCCCGGTCGGGGCTTTTGTTGCAGTTTGGACGGGGGGGAAGCATTGACGGGGGAGAATTTTGAATTTATTGAGTAATTTAAATCCTTATTTAGTTTTATTTCTGCCACTTTCGATGGTACATACATCCTGTTGTTTATGAAAAGGGATTTGCATGCAGGTTTGGGCGTCTTAACTGTACTCCTCGTTATAATGCATTTCAAAGGCCTCGTCGGCTGTTGACGTGTTTCCTGTTATTTTTATTGTAGTTTTACCCAGTTTTCGGTAAGATTTGGCCACATATTTAGTTGTTGTTGTTTTTTTTTTAAATCTACATCTTCATGGAATTTATCACTTTTCTTGGTGTGCCTGGGCTGAAAACTGCATGCCATACCTGGCAACACCGTCCACGAGGCGCCGAACATGTGCGCTCGATCCGTTTTGCTCTAAATGTTTATTTTAAATCTAAATGACGCATTGCAGGAAACACTCACTGATATCCAAGATGAAGGTGGCCGCTCGAAAAATTGATATCTACTCTCACTTTCACTGTCATGTTTATAATGCCAGGATTCAAAGCGTTTATTGTGATTGGCGCAATAAGGAAACGTGTTTCCCCGCACAATGAAATCATTGGTTTGCAGTCCGCAGTCAGTGCCGGATAATTTCTACAAGGTGTGAGCAACAAAGAACAGACCGCGGTAGCTTAGCGGTAATAAATGAATAAGCACCGAAAAGGGCAGTGAATGAAGGATGGAGTGGAAATAAAATGTGCAAATAGAGAATCGTGTATTGGCAGGTGGACAGTCGGTGCGGGCAGGCGATGAATATGCTCTGGTGGTTTATGGCTGTTTTGTGGCCAATTTGGCCACGATTGTAAAATGGCAACAACTATTGTACAAATGGGTGAATGTGCTGCATTCACCTTCGTTCAGATGTGTTTAATCCCAGTAATATGCTTGGTTTGATTTCTCCAAGAGAAAAATACGAGAATCATTCTAATGCCACGTCGCTCTCCTACTTTACTAGTGACCATTTTATTTCCCAGGTTGAGTTACTGGAGATGATGCTTCTGCTTCACTGTATGAAGTTCATTGGCTCCAGGTTTCCACACCACCCATGTGTCTGCTGAGTGACCCAGGTTGGTATCTTGACTTGAGTGTGTGTGTCTGCGATCAAGGAAAAGTCTTCTCATCAAGTCTGCTGCAAAGTTGTACTTCTTTAGTGAAGCCCAAGTTTCTTGCAAAAAAAGACTTTTGTTTTGAACTGCAACATTAGTTGAGAATTTAGTCAGGGATAAGATTGTTTTGTCAACGGTCAATACACAAACAAGGTGTATTTTTTGGTGTGAAGGGATTGAGTGTACATTTATGAGTTTAACTTGTAATTGGTCATTTTTGGGTCTATCAATTGGGTCAAAATGCAATTTTTAATTATCATCAGGTAAAAATTAAAAATCCAAAAATCAAAGAGGAAAAAAAGGGCCTATGCAGAGCTAAACTACTTTCCTGAAAAGATATTGATGAAATTATACCAACAAGTCTTTCCTAGATGTGCGTATGTGCACGCATCAGATGTATGTGCTATCATTTCCGGGGAGAGCCGGGGTCCTGGGGCTCTTGCAACAGGATAGAGTCAAGAATGGAATAGCTTTAGAAACTCATTTAATGCAGCGTCAGGAGGAGGACCTTTCGTTTGCTTCTAGATGCATCTCTTTGAATTAGTGCCCATCAAATCCCATTACAATCAGGTTTACACAGAGGTGAAATATTACAACCAATTGGATTTAATTTAAGATCTGAGAAGACTAAATATATTCTACTTACAAGTGACAAGCTTCATTCAAGTGCACTGTGTTATGAGGGGTCAATGTAAACTATGAAAAAATATACATATTTATAATTCTTTTTGTCAGTCTTATCGAAGATATACAGACAGTGATTGAACCATGGGATTAAAGATTGATGTGTCAGAGCTAGGGGTGAAATATGTTGATTACATTTCAATAAGACCCAGAAAAAACCCACTGGATTACAACCAGATATGCACATATAAATTAAAAGTATGATTCCGACATCCCATTGATTTCAATGTTTAACAGATTAGGCGGTCCGATCCCGACCGCTTAAATCATCTGTTGAAAAGTGTAGCTGTACATAAAAAGAACTGTTTATGAGGCATGAAGGACAAAAGAACACATGCAAAGAGGATCCCATGTTGTTGTCTGGATTGCAAATAGAAAAATAAAGCCTGAACATCCACGTAGCCCTTGTGGAAAATATTCACGTCAAACATCAGTGACGCCTGACCACGGGAGGATACATAACTGTAGCCTTTCCAAATTAATGTAAACACATTTTGGTTTCAAGTAAGACTAAAGATACGTGCTTGGCACGGCCGCACTGACATCCATAAGGCTCTGGGTGAAGCAAGGGCTGCCGGGAGGACTGGAGCTGCTGTGGTCCAAGCAAGTTCAGTGAAGACACCAAGACAAATTCATGACCAAGCGTAGCTTACGCCTCTCTTCTGCACTACCATCTGCCCAGAAAGATAGTGCAGGAAAAAGTCACTTCTACAGTCCCCGCTTGTTCTTCTAAACAAGTCAAATATAAGTTGAGCAGTTTAAATTAATTAGGTCCTGGTGTGTTTTACTTGGAAGAAGCTTGGTCGAGGTGTTTCAGAGCCCCTCCCACCAGGTGGAGGCTCCCAGTAATGAGGACGTGGATCTCCGCCGCATCGCAGAGGTCCGCAGCTCTGGCCATGATGCTGGCTTTCACAGCTAACACCTTCTCCTTTGCCAGCAACAGGTCCCTGCCCTGCGTGATCCACTGGAGGGCACTGAGGATGCACGGGAAGACCAGGGTGTCGGCCTTCTTGCCTGTCGCCAGGGGCAGGTGATCCTCGATTAGCAGCGGCGTGCCCTTGTTCTCACCCGAGCTGTTGTGGAGATGCCAACTCCTCTCGTTGTCCAGACAGCGAGTCAGCATGTTCTCCACGGAGACGTTGAAGTTCTGCTGGTCTGAGAGGTAAAACACGGAAACAGTTACCTTTTGCTCGTATTTTTTAATTACGCCAGGAGTATTAAGTTATGATCACATGAAGACGGTTTGCCGTTTGAACTAATATAATACGGATCTCCTCGTCCTGCATGATGGAGGTTCTCTCACACTCTTGTTCAAGGCCGTGATTTGTTGGAAACCATCAACCAGTACACTTCTGTATCAACATTCTGTTGAATACATCTTAAGTAGTATGCTGGTTTGACTGTGGAATCCACACTGATCACCTGGGGATCTACAGTTGATAAGAGCAGATAAACTAGCACACCCGGAAATCTAAGGATCTCTGTGTGTTATACGCACGGTCACTTCCAGTGCCGATCCAATGCAGTGTTCTTAAAATGAATAAAATTTAAAAAGTTCCCCAGTGCTTGGGGAGGTTCAGATCTTACCTGCACTACACGAGGCGATGGCTTCGGTGATGTTGGGGCAGAACACCGCAAAGTCAAAATGGCATGGCTGAAACACAATATATTGAGGCAGTACGTTATTGAGCAGGCAACGCGAGCTGCCGGAAACAAATCTATTTGATGCATTCTGTTATTCACCTTCCAAACGGCACGTGTTATGTTTTAAATACATGCTGTAGTGGGGCTTCTGGCTGTCTGTGATAAGGATACAGTGGCGACTACACAAGTGCAAAATCCTTTTTCTGCCATTTATATCCAAACTACTCAAACGTAAGAGCGGTCTTCATCCAGTGAGGGCTGACTAGAGAGGGCCATTAGATCCCATGCACATTAGATCAACATTTTCTGAGCCCTATTAAAAAGCGCACACTGTTTAATCCATGCTTTGTGATCTCACAGCTCTACATACAGGTAGGTCGACTTACAATATTACTCTAATGCTGGGGTTCCCAAAGTAGTGGTTGGGAACCCCATGTCGTTAGGAGATTTTCTGAAATAAAATGTAGAAACTATCAGAAATAGCCTGCTTTAGCCAGGGTAAATATTAATTTTTTTAAATCCATCATGAAATATCATAACTTCTTTTCCTTTTGGCTCTTCCCTCTCTGGGGTCACCACAGCGAATCAACCTTCTCCTTCTAACCCTATTCTCTGTATCCTCTTCTCACGCCAACTACCTTCATATCCTCTCTCACTACGTCCATAAATCTTTTCTTCGGTCTTCCTCTAGACCTCCTGCCTGGCACCTCCAATTCCAGCATCCGTCTACCAATATAGTCACTATCCCTCCTCTGTACATTACCAAATCACCTCAGTCTGGCTTCTCCGAGATGGTTAGCAATGATCAAAAATTGGCTATTTTGTTTAAACTGTTATTCAGAACAATTTAGTCTACTTGTTTTCTGCAGGTGTCAGCAGATTCACTTGACTAATATCCAAATCTTAATCACGTGAAAGTTGGCAAGAGACTGCGTTGGAAAAAAAGCCTTAAAAAATAAGGTATTAAAGACTCATTGTCATATTTATTTTTTTCTAACATTAATGGCATAAGCAGGCTGTTTCTTGACATTTTTCTGGACAAGAAAAATTAGTTTTTTGTGTGTGCACCATGTCTTTATGCTTCCATCACTGAAGAAGGTGTCATGAGGTTCAAATGAGAACCCCTGTTCTAATACATAACTAAAATAAATACATCAACAAAAGCAAAAATCACTCATCTACTTGAAGGCCAGGAGACAAACTCACCACAAGTAGTTTGAGCATGGCGGCAGAGTCTCTCTCTCCAGTCGCATTAAACAGCAAGACTCGGGCTACAGACCCACTGCGGTACACGTAAAAAAACACAACGCATGAGTTTGAATGACGGCGTGAAAGTGCCTGTGAGCAATTTAACAACAGGCGGATACAAAGTCGTCATGGTTATCCTCCGGTGAGGGTGAGAGTCAGAGCTGCGGAGTTCACCTTGAATTCCTTTCATGGCTGGCTGCGGCCTCCCGGAACCAGTGCACGCAGGCCTGCATGCTACGGACGGTGTGAGCGCCGTCCAGGAAGTAGGTGACGGACCCGTGTTTCAGAGTCTGGTTCCTTCCGGGCCACGATGTGTCTGCCAGACCTGGACGGGCGATAAGAAAGAAAAATATTATGCCTCCAAGCGTTCACAGCGGCCTGTTGCTGCAACTCCCCTTCAGTTAACATTGCATTTTTTGTTCATGTGTAGAAAGTGTGGAATGACATCTAGTTTGAACTTATGTACGAAATACATAACTTATTTACATTTTGTACATGTAACTTATGAACAAAATACATAACATTTCCCTTACGCACGCACACACACGTATGTAATACGAGACTGGCTAGCATTGTCAGCACCTAATATGAGCCTTTAAATTCTTTCACACCTTTACACATGGTGGGGAAATGATTAAGAGTCTCATCCACTCAGTATGTTGCACTTGCTCAAATGACCTTCGACCTTCTCACAATGTCATCGAAGGCGGCTCACCTTTCACCATGATGGGACTGGGCATGAACGCGGTTGCCTCGGGCACAGCTGAGGCCTCAGCACAGCTGTTGAAGTTTTTATCTGTCGAGATATTACAAAAAAATTGAATAAACATCTTTTTTCTAATATAACTTTAGCTTAATTTATTTGGATTGAGATTGGAAACTCTGGTCAATATTCAGTTGTGGTCTGACTCAAATACTGACTCAAATACTTTTAGAGATTATTTGGGATATTTTTATGATGGTCAACAGTTTTCATGCTGCCTTTGTCACTGACGCATAATGTAAACATAATGTGTTTTTGCAGATATGAAGCACCAATGTTCTGATATCGGGAAAAACAGCGTCTGTATGGTGACATTGCTCAGCCCCACTCTCACGTCAGAAGGTAGGCTGTCCCACCTGGTAGACACCTCCTCTGCAGCCATGTGTGACTCAGCTGCAGAGCCAGGGAGGCGTTGCTGCGCTGGTGGTTCCCAGCAAGGCCCAGCCTTAAAGGACCACAGTCTGCCTGGTAGTCTTGCAGCTCCGGGCAAACCCACAGAGGGCACTGCGTGCAGCAGCAAAATGGAGATTTGAAGAGAGCAGCTTCCACAGACAAACCGCTGTTTCCCCCCACCCACCCCCACCCACTCATATAGAACCGTCTGACGTTGATGGACATGGGGCTTGAGCAGATGCTTCACTTACATTCCTCTCCTTGGCTCTGCCCTGGAGCACGGTCATCGCCCCTTCTGGCTGCTTGACTGTGAAAGCAGGTACTCCTGGCTATAACACACACACAATTCACAGTGAATGACGCACCAAACCTAACAGCTTTAGTCTAAATGCGCGTCTGTGCTGCCAACACGCACCTTGAAGATGCCCCCCTTCTGCCAGGCAATCTTCTCGATAGTGTCCCCGAGAATCTGAATGTGGTCGATTCCCAAGGAGGAGATGCCGCATACCCATGGCCTCCTGCGGAGACAGAATGTGTGTATAATCACAAAAAACATCAGTGAAAAGTAGCAGTTGTTAAGCATCGTTCCAGTCTGAATGTGGTAAACGCAGGAAGCAGATGGCTGATATTCTGAAAAAAACTTTTTTTTTTTTTTTTATACTGCGGATAAAACTCCAACTCTATTCAATGGAGGGATGCTGGTTCCTCAGCGAGGCCCAGCCAGAACAAAATCTTACCCAATGATGTTCGTGCAGTCGTAAGCGCCACCAATTCCAACCTCAACCACCGCCACATCCACCTGCAGACAGGTGGAAATGTCACATATTACAATGGCATATCAGAATTAAATGTTCCATCGTCCCGTGAAGATTTCACATAAAAGTCAAATCGTGAGACAGCTTTGTTGCGAATGTCCTCTTGGATTCTTGGGTTTTGTGCGAGTCTTTTTTAATCTAGACATTTTTACTAATTTTCCCCAAGTCAAGTTTGCCCATGCTGAAACACCTTTTCTTCATAATGATGGGAAATTATATGAATATACTGGAAATATTAATTCGAAATTTCCCTCATGGCCGATAGCAGAGGGTCGGGTTCCATCCAAATCAAAACTACGACATTCACAGTGGGGAAAAATATCTGCTCTTTGCTGTTTGCTTCTCAGGACACACCTTCTCCTGAAGGAATACGTGGAAAGCTAGGATGGTGAGGAAACGAAAATAGGCGGGCATAGATCCTTCATGGGCCTCCTGAACAGAAAGGAGAAAAAAAAAGAAGAAAAAAAAAAATCAGGTAATCCATTACCTACAGTAGACACTGCAGTTTTCCCCTCAACCTCCTAGAGTGTTGGCCCACCACATTATGGTCTAACCTGGCTGTGTGTGTGTGCGTGTGCGTGTCCCAACCGTGATCCTTTCTAAAAAACAAAAAAAAAACATTTCATCTTCTCCAGTGGTGTTTTATCTGGTCTTGGAAAGGTTCATCTTGCTTTCTAATCATAGAAGTAGCTAGTAGACAGAAGGCATTTGGACAAATAACTCTTTGGTCCTAATAACGTCAATGTTTTTTTTAAAGGATGCTTGTTGTCTATAACCTTTATCAATATGACAAGGAAAATATTTGTGGTGACAAATTGTGAATGAACCGCCTGCACGTGAATCTACACAAAACCCCCGTTGTAATTTTCTCGGAATGTAACCAGAGTCCCTTTTTCCACAGCGGCCCCTTTGTTGCAGAGAGCACGTCCGTATGCTACGACTTTATCTCGGGTCAAACGTGTGGTCACATGAGGCTCACCCTCATTCAGACATGAGGCGTCTCATTTTGTACCGGATTCAATTGTAACCTGTGACGCTGATAATACCAAGTGCAGGGGTCAGAATTAACTGCTCGGGATGCCTTCCGCTCCGGTTCGCAGGCAGACTTTCCCCGTGACTTTCCTACCTTGGTTTCATCCAGCCGTCCGTAAACCTGCCAGAAATATTTAGTAAAGAGTTCCTTTCCGATGGGCAGTCCGTTGATTCGAATCCTCTCCCTTACTTGTACCAGGTGTGGTGAACTACAGGCCAAATGAACACATCAGCAAAGAGGATACGGGAAGGGGGAATAAGGGTGGAGGGGGGCTCATTTTTACCTGTAAAATCCTGTACGGAATCCATAACTTCTCAAAATCTGCTCTGTGAATGCACAGGTTGAACCCTGGACAAGAAAAGGACACAAGGTCATCTTGCGCAATGAAAACAGTTCGACATGGCCTCCCGTCTGGGTTATGTAATAACCACTTTTTGACTCCTCATTTAGAGGAAAACCAAACTATAAATGCAATATGAAATGTTCCTGTTTTTTTAATGTGCATCAATCAACTCGTAAAACAGACAACGGGTTTTTGAGTGTGAGCGTATGGGTGTGTGTGGTTGCGTTGTCGGCTCACCTTGCCCTTTGTTCCGGTTACATGAATGATATTGAGATGATCAAGTTCCTGGACCTAGCACGTGCACACAAACACCAGATAAGACTTAAAAGAAACTATCACAACAGTAGCGTTGTTTTCAGGGGGGGTGGGATGTGATCATAGACTCACAGTGAGGCCAGCTCGCTCCAGGAAGCCTCTCATGGCCTGCAGCTGCAGCTGAGGTTGGCCGCGCTCTCGCCGCACCACTTCCAGGACGCTGGCATTGGTCTGCAGCGTGTTCAGAGTGCAAATGGTGTCCTGCGGCAAAAGGGCGAAACTCGATCATTTTCGAAAAACAATGGAGTTGAGCATGAAGAAATGTGTCAATCAATCGATGATGCTGTCATGTTAAAGTCCAGCTCTTGTTCCCCTGTGAGATGAGCCGGGATTCAGCCGCGCCAAGCAGTTTCGAGGAAAAGCGAACGGACGCGGATGATCCGCGTCAATAGCTCCATCAATATTTGAAGTCATTGCTTGAACAAGAACCTGATGTTGACTGAGCCAGGCTGATGGGGAATAACATGATTACTTACATTTCCCATTCAGCTTGTTCAGACGCACGTGGTTAGTTGCTTAATGTTACGTGATGGGTGGACCCCAGGAAAAAGTAGCTACTATTATGGCATCCAATGGAGTCCTATAATTAGAATAAAGTACTGTCCCCTTAAAAAAAAAAAAAAAAAACTACATCGAGCGCCTCTGTCCAGTCCTGACCAGCCCTGTCCAGTGTGTGGACACACACACACACACACACACACACACACACACACACACACACACACACACACACACACGACAGACACGAGGGCCAACAAATAGGCCTCAATCCAAAGACTTTCCCGAGTAACCATAAGGTCCATTCTGTGTGTTCGACTTAAGTTTCCACATCCTATGTGTGTGTATACAAGACAATATGCATTTGGAAATAACAACAAGAAAAAAAAAGCACATTTTCCCAGGACTTCAGAGAAAGGTGTGATGGAGATATGGAAAATTTAAGGAAAATATGTAATGGTCTTTTGGACTTTTCTCGCGTGCTGATCGTTCCTGATATTCACATCAAGTATGCTTACAGTAATCAGATGATTGGCTTTTGGCTGTTTTGCTTTTAAAGTCGAACAATTTTAGGTGCGATAAAACCCCTAAAAACGCCCCCCCGTGGAGAACATGACCCGCAGCAGCGGGCAGGATGAGTGTCCCGCGGCGGGTTCACGGCGACAGTCGAGTCGGGGAGTCTCACATGGCCTCGGCGCGGGAACACGTGTCACCTCACCGGCTAGGTTACCGCTTCAGTTACCGGACGACCCGTTCGGAGCGCTGGCTTCGCTACGGTCGCCGCACACGCCGATCCGACGGCCATTTTACCACCGTCCCGCACAAAACAACAAAAAAAAAAAAAAAAAAAAAAAGGGAAGGGAACACCACCGGGCCCTCAA